>JAJEKB010025228.1:92258-115153 GCA_022393335.1 Macrotrachela quadricornifera | reverse complement strand
AGTGAGATATTCATCTATTTACTTTTTCATCCTAGGGGAAGTTTCAAAGAGAAATGGATTTTTATCAGCTGAAACGAAAACAATTTCAGTAGATATCGAAGAACCATTTCTCCTCTCACAAGTAGAAGTGTGAAAGACAGAATTTCCTTTTTGAACCATTTCATCTTAAAAGAAAGACTATTTGTCCTGCAATTTCAGTACAAGTGCAATATGAAATCATAGATTATATATATGTATATTTTTCTTTTTTTATTTTGTGGTTTTCTGATAGAAGTATTTCATCTTAAGAGAAAAACCATTTCACCCTGAATAAAAAACCATTTCTCCTTGAATTTCAGTTTATGTATAGTATGAAATGATAGAATATATATGTATTCACCTATTTCCATTCTTTGGTTTTCTAATCGAACCATTTCGCCTTGAAAGAAAAACCATTTCTCTTGAAATTTCAGTATATCTGGAATTTTAAGTAATATGTTATATATATTTTTTTTCTGTTCTTCTGTTTTTCTTTAATGTGTCTACATATTTATACATTTTCCATTTCTGCTGTATGTATACAATTTTATGAGGGTGAACCATTTCTGCTGAAAATGGAACTATTTCTCGATTCATTGGTCCAAGTGTCCACTATTGTGCAAATCATGAAAAATCTATGCCACCTTCGAATAGCTGTAAGATATCCAGATTGCTGTGATAGATTTAAATAGCTATGGCAAATTAAAATACCTGTAAGATCGGTAGATTGCTAGTAGACAGAAAATTAGTTGTGTATGATAATCTAGCGGCATACTGCGATATCCGAATCAACGCAGTGATTTTGAAGAATCGAATAGTGTCGGATATAATATGAGAAATTTTATCGGCATCTAATAAGTAGAAATATTCAACTTATGATATCATACTATCAAAACCGACTTGTCAAGTAAATCCTTTAAGATTCGACAGGGTTTAATTATGAAATAAGTCTAACCACTCTAGGAACTATTTCTTATTGTAATTCACGTGCTACCGAACGATTCAGCTATACATTGTCAGATTTACATTACAGACCTTCCTGGACCTTAGCAAAACGATCAAGAAAAATAAGTTCAATATTATCATTTTATGTATTGAACACCCTCACTCCATCCCTACATCATAGTATTTTTATTCATATTATTATAAAACATTACGAATCTTGTTACAATCTTAGTAAATTTGTGAGCTTCCTTATGAAAGCAGGTGAAATTTACACTATTTCGAAAATATTTTGAGTATTATTGGAATATATCTCGTCTTGAGACTAGGAAATGGATAAATGAGCAAAGTATACTTTCATTTGACAGTGTGGACCAGAGACCGAAAATGAATCGAATATACGAATAATTCGATATCGATTCGATTCGAATGAAAATGCACTTATTCTGTTGAGGATATTTAACATTATAATACTAGAATGCTTGAATGCTTTGTGAGAATTCCCAAGTTGGACACACAGAAAAATGTCAACATTGTTTTACGTAAGATACACATATTTTAACTTGTAAAGTGATACTTATTTGAATGGAAGCGGTAAATTGATTTGAGTAAATGTTTCCAAACATGCTTGCTTTGAAAACTGAAACTTCTCTTTTAAAACATTAAGCGTATACTTTTACGCGTCAAAAAATCTACTTTTTTTGCTTTTTATCTGAGTACGGAACGATATAAAATCAGTGAATAGTTTTCGTTTACCCATTATTTGTGGTATTATATAAGATAAGTGTAGGTCACGACTTGGAATTTGTAGTATTCATTGCCACTGATAACCGCTAAGTTTTTTGGAAAATAACGATTTACCTAGTTGTCGATCGCAATGTTCGAAAGTCTTCTAGAAATATAGAAAAAGCTCATCCTTCCCTCACCTTCGGTCTTGCGATTCACAGGGTTCGCGAATCTCCGCGAGCCTAATGGCTTCGGCACGTATGAAATGAAGTTCAAGCTTATAATAACATGAGTACATCGGTGTAATATACATTCTTTTTCTCTTGATAAACTACCGATTATTCACTGAATTCTATCTTTACTTTTTTAGGTATGTTTTTAATTTATTTGTGAGAGATAGATCCCTGATTTAGATAAGCGACTATACTACATTTCAAATTTTGTGGTTAATTGATATTCGACTGCTTTTCATAAGCATACTCTATGAGATTAAGTATTTATTTTTCGCGCGAATTCGTTTTAATTTTCATAAGAACGCTGACATCAAGTACTTAATAATGAATTTTTGGTGCTTTAATACTTCCAATATCTCTGAATAATTGTTGATATACTAGATAAAGAAGTGAGTTATTAGCACAGAAATAATAGCATTTTCTTTTTTATATTCACTAAGTGAATCGAATGAAATTCGGATGAACATTTCTGAGTTCGTTTCAACCTCTAGTTTAGACTAAAACTAATACCGAATTATTGAACTTTCATCGAGAAAAACATTTTTTCCAACATTTTGTACTCTTACGACCGGATGTTGCCGAATGGCAAGATGCTTGAGCTCTGTTCTTCGAGTAAACTGAAATATTCATCCGACTGATAAAATAGATAATGGATCTCAAGAGGAAAATGAACTACTTATTAGGTCTCGTATCGAACGCTTGGATAGATAAAAAATAGATCATTTCGACTCGGAGGCTATTTTGAATCTTATAGAAAGAATCCATCCCTCTCGTCAATAAAAGCTTTCTCCTTTCTTGAGAAGGCGTATGTTTGCCCTAAAATGCATGTAATTAATTATCAAATCACTTAACGAACTATATCTCATCATTTAAAGATAAACTCTAAAGTGATATTGTCAAAATGTTGCGAAATAGCAACATCCGATCTGAAAGAGTTAAATATATATAAAACAACAAATATTAAACTCATGCAGTTCAACAAAAGAGAAAAATGTTCTTTCTAGAATTCTTCTTATCGAAGAAATTTTAGGATCGACCTTTTTTTTTGCAGACATATGTTAGAAAAAATGCAGATTTTCATCAAGAGTACTCGTTCCTTTTTCCTGTTGCACCGCTTCAATAATAGATGTTTAATGAAGACAAGTTATATATGACTCAAAAGAGAGAAAGCTTTAGCTTTTTTTTTTACATCACACATTCAAAATTCCCTAGAATATGTTAGACATCATTTGGAAAATTTTAAGATACGACTATATTTCATTTATTTTCAAGTATACTTAGAACAGCTTAAAAGTAATACAAGTGACACTTTAATTTTCTTATAAAAAGCGTAAATAAACGTTTTTTTCTGTATATTCTAATAGAAAAAAAAGAATGGTTTGATCATACCTCAATTAAAATAATAATAATAAAATCAATTCTATTCACATATATGACGGTAATACTAATGTTCATTTGAAGAAAGGCGAATAAATATTTTTTAACAAGTTTTATTAGGAAGAAGATAGAAAATTAAGTTTTTTACTAAAAAAAAAATTCTAAAATATTAATTCATATTTTATTTTACTAGAGTATCATGTCATTGATAGTTAACAAACGACGCATATCAAAGGGATCATTATACATTATACCTCTGTTTACATTTATTTTAATTGTTGTGATTTATTCAAAATATATTGGTATTTTTCATTATAATAACCATGTCTTATTGAATTATACAAGTAAATATCCTTATGTAGCATTAATTGTTGATAATAGAGCTACTGAATTACTTATTAATGCTGTTAACAATGTTATAAAACATATTCCAGATGATTGGAAAGTACAAATTATGACACCATATGAACATTGGAAATTTTATAATCAATCTTCTCTTAGTATATTAATTAAAACAAATCGTGTTTTTTTAACACCACTTGAACAATTACAAAATAATTTACCTAGTGATAAATATATTAATTCAATTTTAACTTCTCCATCATTTTGGCATAAAGTACAAGGAAATAAAGTATTATTTTTTCAAATCGATTCTGTTCTTTGTTCAAATTCTTTATATAATTTAACTGATTTTTTACAATATGATTTTATTGGTGCACCATGGTATATTGGTGGTTGTTGTAATGGTGGACTTTCATTACGAAGTCGAACAAAAATACTTCAAATGCTTGAAAATGGTTATGTTTATTATCCATTATTTGATGTAAATGAAGATGGATGGTTTACGAAAAATTTACGTTATTTCAATAGTCGTATAGCACCTGTTCATATAGCAAAACAATTTGCCGTTGAAACTATATATCATCCTCGACCATTTGGTGTTCATAAACCTCATGTTAATAGAATAGGATTAGAAAATATGAAGCGTTTATGTAATGAATGTCCTGAACTTGCAACTATTGAACCTTATTGTCAGTCAACTACGCATGTTAGTGTATCTTCTTGATTATGAATATTTTTAGTAAAAAAGAAAATATGTTTACAAAGTAGAATCATTGAAAGTTACGAATTTCCATTTGTTCTCGGATGGACTTGAGAAAAACGAAAACGAGATAGAAAATTAGGCACCATTCTCGTCAGATAACATCTGTTATAAATAACAGTTACGAATGCAGATAATATTTTCGAGAAATTCACTTAGTTCTAACTGATCTTAGACAATAATTATTTCATTTTTCAATATCAAATTCTCAGCTTTGTACCCTATTTCGTAGTCAAAATGAAATCCGAGCACCATCTAATTCATTATTGTTCAGTAAATAATGTCAAATATATCCTATAAACATTTCAAACTTTTATAGATTCTTATTCATCATAGTGTTTTAATTCATTACAACAATATATTGTATTCCGATGATAACATTTGTGTTTTGAGAAATAAGAAAAATCGATTTCCCTAATGTTTTCGATAAAATATTGATAGAAAAAAAGAAAGCATGAAAACTCATATGATTATTCTTTTATTTTCATTATTATAATGTCAAAGATATTTCACTTGAATCTTTCGATAAAAATGTAAAATGAAAGAGAACACCGGTGATAAATAAGCATGCATTAAAACGATTAACCCTTAAATTAATTTATAAATATAAATAAGAAAAAAAGAAAATATTATTAAATATCATCCCAAGAATTAATTTGTCTTGGTTCATGAATAATTTGATTAGATTTTAATTTATTAATAAAACTTTCATTAAGATTTATTGGAGATGAATTTGATGATATATGATATTCTGATAAAGCTGAATCAATATCACGATTAAGATTTGTTGTTATTGGAACAATATCATTTGGTTTATGATCAATATATAATAATGAATGAAGAGTTTTTAAACGATTTGATGGTTGAGAATATTGTTGATGTATTGATGTTTTTAATTCATTATTTAAAATAGCTGGATGTGAATATAAATGTTGAACAGATGATGATGATTTTGAACTTTTTGATCTAAAATAATCTCGTATTGTATAGAAAAAAAAAATTATTTTATTTATACCGTAAAGAACACATAAACCAAATAAGAATATTGATAATAATTAAAAAGACAACTATTGATATAATAAAAATGACAATTAAAGTTATATTTGTTCGTGGAATTGGTGTAAAATTTGGTAATAAATCTAATTAAAAGAAATAATTTAATATTTAAATATAAACAAAATTTTATATTACGATTTTGATATATTGATTGATTAAAACTTTGTAATTGTCGTTGTTGTTTATTATTAGTTAAACTATCCTACAAAAAAATTAAAATAAATATTTTAAATCTTAAAAAAATTTTTCTATACTTTATAAACATGTGTAATCGATGTAACAGATTGAATTCGTCTTAATAAATCATTCGAATGTGTACTAAATAATTTTTTTTCATCTTCTGGCCGAAATGTATTTTGAACATGTGATGATAATTTTAATTTTAATAAATTATTTGATACTGTTGATCGATTATTATTTGATGGAGGAAAACATTGCAATCGAACAGTAGCATTATTTGTTTCAGGTAATACAGAATATTTCATTAAAAATCCTCCATATTTTTGATTTTTTAATGTATAAAATCTAAGTGTAATATTTTGTTGTGTATTACTAATAAGTGTAACTGGATCTTGTGTAAGACATTTTGTTTGAAAATCTTGTCCAAGCCATAGAATAAGACCTGCTTCAGCACAAATTGGTAAATGAAAATAAATTATTTCAAGTATAATTGAATGACCTAATGATGGGATTAATATACATGGACAATTAAGATTTGATAAAAATCCATATGGATAATTTGGTGTTGAAATAAAACCATTTGATAAAATAATATCTTGTGTTTGACAAATATTTTCAATTGAATAATCTTAAAAATAATTAAAAATTTTATTTTTTTTTGTTTAATTATAATTTACCTGTAATACATTCATATTCTGCTTGAACATATGATGCAGCTAAATTCCAACAATCTTGTAAAATTAATGGATGTTCAACAACACGTACTGTACAATTTGTTTTTGTTAAACAAATAATATCTTCACTTGGAACATTCATTGTACAATCTTTATCAATATATGAACAATCATTTGACCATGAATAACCATATATAATCCGACCTAATTTTATTAATTGATTATTTGAACATGTTAAGGAAAGTATACCACTTGGAATTTCATCTAAACAATAACTTTTTGTTGAATAACCTATTTTAAAAAAATAAAATAATAAAATTTGAAAAATATTAAGATAATTTACCAATATGAGCAAAAATTAAAGAAGGTAAGTAAAAGATCAAGATTAGAAACATATTTCCTATGTTGTTCAATAAGTAATAAATGCTCAAATCAATGATTGGATTAATCATTGTTTAATTCTATGTATAAACATTGTCCAGACAATGGACAAATACTTCTATCTTCTTTTCATAATAACTACAATTACAAATGATTAACATAAAAACATACTATTTAACTTATCTTTTAAACGTATACTAATAACAATAAAGAAGAAAAAAAAGATATTCAATTTTACATAGTAATCAATAATAATTTCCTTTTATCTATTTATTTGACTATATACTATCGATTATGATTAGAGATATTAATTAATATTATCCATCATAGTTTATATCTTGTCATTTTTCTTGACATGTATATATGATATTAAAATAAATCAAATAATCTAACAAGTTTTTTTTTTATTTATTCAAAATTATTTTTCTATTTTAGCAATCATTCATCCATATTTAATTTGTATATTTGTATAATTATTATCTTTTGTTAAAGCACAGTTTGTCATATAAATGGTATAGAATATAAAGAAGAAAAGATTACATCCGATATTTAATTGTCAGATAGAATAGGAATAAGAAAAAATTTTTGTTCGTACTACTAGAAGAATCTCTCGATAGAAAAATAAACAAAATAATAATGTTTATATAACGACTAAACAAAATATCAATCTTATTTATGAATTGTACAAATTATTCTATTCATCCATCTGTCAATGATTCTTAACTGATGTTAGAAATTTGGTTTGATAATTCTATTATTAATTAATTTTTTTTTTGTTTTTTTGCTACTAATGAGTCAGGTAGATTAGTTCTAGAAATAGAATTTATAATAATAAAATGTTAGAAAAATCCCAAATGATTTTATCTATTACAAAACTGTGTTCCCAATTGTCTATCGGTTCTGAATAGACAATAATAAGAAAAGCGAGAAAGAAAAAATCTCTTGAGAAAGATAATCATTAATTGTTTAACTATAAACAAGGGACAAAAACGTAGTAACGAGAAAAACGATCTCATGAGACGACAACCTCTTTTAGAAATAAAATATTCATTCTAATCGATAGAAAAAAAGAAAATGGAAGACAATAGAGATTAGTTCATTAGACTTTTATTAAGTGCAACCAAGAGTAAGAAGAAAAAAGAATACATATGATATTGGTATATATCATAGTTGAATAAGCATAAGAATTCATCATATCTCTTATCGAGAAAAAAAGAAATGTAAGTCATATTGATATATACTATCAAAAGATGATAGATTATACTTTCAGAAATTTGTTAAAGTAAGAATAATATCCTTGATGTTTTTTTTTTAAATATCTTTTTTAGTAGTAGACAAATATTTGATTTATCAAATGTAAAATAGATTTGTTTTAATCATAAAAAAATACGAATAGAAATAATAAATGAATATTTAAAAAAAAAAATTTTTTTTTTTCTGTAAATAAAATTCAATTTAATATTCCATCCGTTGATCATTATACTGTTTCAAATAATCGTTTATTCAATGAGTAAATAAGGAAAAAGGAAAAGGAAAACAAGTTTCTTTTCCTGTGCATCAGTGAATACAATGCAGTCACATCATTAGATCATTTTTTTTCTTCTTCTTTCTTTCTTAATAAAAGAACAACAAATAGTTATATAGTTCTTTGTTTTTTATTCCAATATATATCTTTCACAATACATCCATTTCTTATGTGTCATGTTTGATTAAAGTCAATACCGAGGTGACGAGAAAAAGCATCGTTATGCTGCACTAGTCTCTCAAGGGGCTAAACAAGTGCATGCATACTTCTAGACTACAAATGAAAAATTAGACGATAGTAGTATAAATATTCTTTTTTGCGTGCTTTTATTCTTTATATGTGCACAAACACATTTCACTTAAATTGGCAAGAAGCGTATAACATATATAAGATCTCGTTTTCTTTTTTTCTCTAAAAAAGAAATTTGAGAAAAAACAACGTTTGTTCTAGTTGTTTTTGATAGGTATACTTTTTTTTTTTTTTTATTAATCTTATTCAGAAATAATAAATAATGGGTAATAAAGGAGTTAAATCATCTTTTGATCAAGATCTTTTGGATAAATTAATGGAAGAAACAGGTTTAGAACGTGAAGTTATTATTGCATGGAGGTATGTAAGAAAGAAAATTTTTTTTTTTGTAATATAATTAAAGGTATATATATATTATTTGTTTGTTTTCTTTTTTAATATAGAAAACAATTTTTATCAGCATGTCCATCAGGAAAAATGGGTCGAAAAGATTTTTTTAAATTTTATCGTTCATTACGTGTTGAATCAGATGAAAAAGTAAAAGAAATTGCTAATTTTGTTTTTACAGCATTTGATCGTGATTCAAATGGAAAAATTGATTTTACTGAATTTCTTTGTAAGTATTTTATTTTATTTTATAAATATTTTTTTTTTAAATTTATTTCAAGGTGGTTATGCTATAACATCATTAGGTACAATGCGGCAAAAACTTGATTATGTATTTGCAATTTATGATAAAGATAAAAATAATTCAATTGATAGAAAAGAAATGATAAGAGTTATATCGGCTATGTATGATTTATTAGGAAAATCAAAAAATGATTATCCACCAGAACGTTGTGTTGAAGATGTTTTTTCATTAATTGATGTTAATCATGATCGTTCATTAACTAAAGATGAATTTATTGAAGGTGTTTTAAAAAATCCTTATCTTTCTGATATTATTTCACCATTTAATGAATAAACAAATTATTATCTGTGCACTATTCATGTACCTGTGTCTATATTATTCTTTTTCTCTCTTTCTCTCTCTCTCTGTTTCTCTATTTTTAAGGTGCTTTTATATATATATATATATATATCCTTTATTTTGATGTATTTGCCTCTGTTTGTGTATATATCAATGGTATCTATAATGGTAGCCTTTCTAATATCTCAAGAGATATAAAGTCAGTGACATTGATTAACTATATATTTAATTCATTGAGAAAGGATGAATAACAACTGTAAAATAAAATAATTCTATTAATCATAATAAGAGATTTATTGAATATTTACATATTTATTATATAAGATAATATTTCTGTTTATTTTTTATTACCATATTTGGTAATTATAAATAATCAATAAAAAAAGCCCCGAAAATGCTGTTATTACAAGATAAATATGGTTTGTTTTTTAATTATTGCCCAAGATATTGGTATACAGTCAAATAGTTTACATTTGTTTTATAACAACAAAAATAAAAAAAAGTATAAAATTACATGTACTTATTAACTCCATTTTCAGAACAGAAATCTGAATAGATGTTATGTTTTTAAATGAGAAATATCTTTACTATTATAAATATAATAGAAATGATTGATTCATTTGTTTGAATAAATGAAAAACAAATATTTTAAAGGCATTGTTAGTATCAATTTTCAAAGTTTTTTAACTACATATTTGTAATTGTTCAGTCAGTCATATAAGATAACTAAATATCGATATTATTTCGTAGGAAATGATTTTTATAAAATTTTTTGTTCTAAAAATCAAGAATTATCAATTAATTTTATTAATAATATTTTATAACATCCCTTGTATCAATTGATGAAAATCAATTCTATCCTCAAGAATAAAAACACATTGTAACGTATACATTCATAACAGATGAAAAGACTAGCTAGATATTACAACAGAGAACAAACGAAAACAGTGTATAAAAACATTAATACAAGCAAAAGCCTATGTGTTTAACATATTCGTGAATCTGAACAATAAATTCATACAGTTCATGAGGATATATTAAATCTAAAAAACGTCCAATACGAGCTAGTGGATAACTTGAATTGTATTGACATGATTTATTAAGTCAATTATTATCAGTTTCTTCTTTTGTTATAGATTCTACCATAATAGATAGAAATAATTTATATAGAATCCAATTCGTCTTAACAAAAATATGCTAATAATATATCAAAATATTACATTAATTCATCATGTAATTCAATCATTCCATTTGAAATTTATGACTGGTATGATATTTTCATATTCATATCTAACAATATAATAGATATTAAATTTAGTAAATATTTACTTTTATATAGAACTTCACTTGCTGATAACTAATTATTCTTTATTGAGTCAAACTATATTTATCATTTTTTTTGTTTGAATTCAAACGAATAGTAACGTTGCCTTCAGCATTTTCGGCATCTAAACGTATAAGAGCTGCTTGTTAATCACAATTAACACTTTCGATTCGTTCACAAATTATTATCAAACGTTCCATAATCACCATCCATGATACAGTTAGTTAAATATCTGACCTATTGATCATAATATACAACACTATATTATTATGGTAAACGATTAAATATAAGACAATTAATTGAATTTTATTAGTATCTTCATCATGTACTACCTGTTAATAACATGATAGTTTTATTACTTTCATTTCTTAAAACTTAGCATTTGAAAAAATCATTAACTGTAATTACTAATGTACAAATCTATTTTCTTTATATGTAGCAAAATCAACAATTTATTAAATCAAGAATACTATTTTATAGGTAATCAATCAATAATATAAGAAAATTTATTTTTATTCTCATTTCGTGAAAAACTACACATACATTCGATCACAATAAAAAAAAACATTTTCTCATTCTTCTTTCTCTTATGCTTCTCTATCGATTTTTTACTGTATATTCATCATGTCTGCATATATTCATTATTTTCCCTTTGGTAATAATATAAAGAAAATTTGTGAAAGAAACCATACAATTATTACGATAGACAAAAATTACATCATTTTCTTTTACATTCCCAATAGTACATAAAATTATTGTCTGACTTCTATCATAATTTCGTACATTATAGCGTGACATACAAAAAAAAAAGTGGTACTGACAAATGCCCCGATATATTTTTGTATAGGACAGTAAGTTCAATAGCAATAGTAATTTGAAGTAAAACAGAACATAGAATAAGATCAGACTTGTTTTTTTTTTTGCATGTTCTTATCCATAGGAATATGTACAGACATAAGATCAATATATAGATGAACAGAACAGTTAACTGTCAGAATGATGATCAACTTATTCTTTATATAAATGAAGAAAAAGTGTGGGAAGTTATGAATTAACTAGAGATCATACTGTGTTTGTATATATATATATAGTAAGTCAAAGAAAATATTCTATTCAAATTATAACCTCATGTAAACTGTTTGTTTCGATTAACATCATTTACCTTTCAATCTTATAATTGATCATAGTCTCCTTTATAGTTATATGCACTTTCTCTTAAGTAGCCAGTCAAATTAATACAAATGATCATAAAATGAACATGACAGTCTACACAAAATCAAGTAATATCAGTTTGACATACTTTGCTCTTCTTTTTCTTTTTCCTAATGATAAATCAAGTGATGATGAATTTATAAAGATATGGTAAAAAATTTTTCATCTCATCATTAATAATTAGTAAAGATCACTGATTAGCCTTTTTATTCAAGCATATTTCTTTTCTGATCAATAATCTTGACATAACTTGTTTAAGTAAATTAGAATGTAAGTATTGATATGATTAATCAAAAACGAAAAAAGATATCATTTTCCATCTTATAAAAAAAAATCCAATTATATGTCTACAAAAGATCGATATTATTATACTGGTTGATCTCTTTTCTTTTGTATTCATTCATATGTATACATAAACATTTATACAAAACAAAAGCAAGTAATGATGCGATACATATAAAACGAGTTCGTTTTTTTTTTTATTTTTATTATTTTGAAAAGAAGAAATGGAAATTCAATTGATTTCGATGAAGAAAAAAAAAAGAAAAAGCTTATTTATTCATCTGGGAGATTTGCTTTTGTTTTATTCATACAATAGTAAGCAGAAATAGTGTTAATTTATTGCGTGAATAAAAAAGTGAGTCAAAACGAACATTTAGAATAGAAGAAAAATGGTTACATAATCATCAAGTTTGAAGGATTAATATGTGTGAAATGTACTCTTCACTTCATTTATAGTTAATAAATTGCATATATTTATTGATTAGAATTTTAATATTACTGTTTTTGATTATATATAAGAGTAAAAGTATATCATCATTTAATTCATCCATTTTCAGTTCATTAATAATGCAACTAATGAATATAAGGAAAGATGATGGATCAAATGATAACAATAAACTAATTATTAGACTGTCTGTCTGCATCTTTTGCTCTTATGACCTCTTATAAAATACAGTAATAAAGAAAGAGGAAAGTGAATTTTTTTTTTTATGAATGTATTTGTGTCAGATGAACGGTTCATCGGTAATGTGTCAGAAGCCAACCATCATCATTTATAAGTAGGTACAGGTGAGTGATTGTCCTCCTTCTTTTGAAATGTTTCAACTAATCATTTTTTTTTTTTGTTATAATAATGTTTATATATGCACGTGCGAAGATATACATTAACTGTCTTATGATTGACGAGAAATGGGTGGAGAAAAATATGAAATTGGAAAAAAATAAGTCATAAGATGAATAATATGTTATATTTCATATCATATGAAGAGAAAAGATGTTTAACCTTTCCTATGTATATATATATGTGCAAGACCTACAGGGTTTAATATAAATGTGATGAACGCTAGTATAGCGTGTAAGAATTAGCTTATGGCTATATTTTATATTCATGAATATGTATGAAGAAAGGTGAAAGTTAATCTAAATTTTTTTTTTTTATTATTATTATTTTAGATGTATAATCATTTTTTTCTACATATCAAATGATAAACTGTCGTCTTTTGACGACAATATTTTTAACCGTTTTGCACACAATGACAAATTGTTTAAATGAAGATTTATTTCCATCTCGAGATAATATTAATGTCAATGTGGGCAAACGGATACGAATGGAATGTGAATTAAATAATTCAACATTAAATGGAAATAGAAAAGTAAAGAAAATTTTATAAATATTTGGTAATGCCTTTTTTTTTCTTTCTTAAAAGGGTTTATGGTTACGTTTAGAAGATGCTGAAGTATTTTTCTATTCAACAAGTCGTATTAATTCAAATAAACGTTTTCAAATTGAACACCGATCAAATCTTTATATGATTAATAGTACATCATCATATGAAATAATAACATATACATTAATAATTGATGATATACATTTATCTGATAGTGGAACATATTCATGTCAAGTAGATAATAAAATAATAAAATTATTTATGTTAAATATTGTTGGTAAGAATAGAATTAATGAATCGATCAGAATGAATGGTTGAACTTTGTATTAGAATTTTTAAAAATAAAAAAAAATGATCGGATGTAAATTGTAAAGCTTTTCACGGTACATCTTTTGATATATTTTGTTTTTCTGAATGCAAAGCGCGGTCATTCATTCTGATTCACACTTTATATTAATGTATAATTTTATATTTATTAAAGAACGACCTTATTTTATTACACATGAATATTCAAGATTATTACGTACACAAATAAAAAAAAATATTTCAATTAATTGTGAAGCACATGGTAAACCTGAACCATATCTTAGTTGGATAAAAAAAATTGATGGTAAAAATTGTTTTTTTTTTGTAATTTTAATTAAAAAAAAAAGTATTTTTTTATTTTCATATTAGAAAATAATCAAAAAGTAATGATTAATTGTTCAACAACACCAACTAATTGTCAATTAAATATTTTTAATGTTAATCGTTGGCATCATGGAATATATGAATGTGTAGCTATGAATATTGTTGGAACAATTGGTCGTTTTTATGAAATTGATATACAATGTAAATTTTTATATATAAATCTAAGACTTTTTCTTTTTTTTTTTTTAATTATAATTAGTTCCACCAAATGTTTATAGTCGAATAGAAAAATCTCATCATTTTATTGGTGATACAGTTATATTACAATGTTTAATTGATGCTAATCCACAACCAAATATACAATGGTTACATAGATTTTCAAATGATATTAATCAAGAAATAGATTTATCTCGACAATTTTATCAAGAAGATTTTAATAATAAAGATAATAGACGTGATAATGGTTATTGGTATATTAAACAAGAACAATTAAATGCAACTAGATGGAAAACAAGTCTTTTTATTAAAGTAATTATTGATCTCAATATAATATCTAAGAGCAAAATAATTCGATTTTTTTTTATTTAAAAGCATATTCCAAGACGTTTATTTAATTCAAATTTTATATGTCGTGCAATAAATCATCATGGTCAAAATGAACAATCAATAACTGTTATTGAAAAGTATCATTTATCAAAAAAACATCATCATCATACAACACCATCATTATATACATCAACATTATCATATAATCAAAATGAAAGACAACAATTATCGAGTACAACACGTATGAAGAAATAAAAAAAATTTTTGTATTTTATTTTATTTTATTTATTTTAGAATTTTTATCAGAAAAAAAAACATAATATTAATAATCGATCTAAAAGACTTTCATCATATTTATTTATTCTTGGATTATATTCATTTTTATCATCATTTTATATATAATAAATATATATATTTATTATTTTATCATTTTTTCCGTCCGTGATTTATTAAAATAAAAAGAATATTAGTATTAGATATATTAGTTATTTTGTATCTGTTTATTTATTCTTGATTAATTGAGAACAATTCAATTGAAATTGCTTTTTTTTGTTGAGTTTATAAAAAAAAAAAAAGGAAACAATCAGACTGTTTATTTGTTTAATGAAGACGATGATTGTAATTGAGATATAATTCGATCATAATGCTCATTAAAAACCATTTTATTATAGGTTATTAAACGAAGAAAAGAACTGACTGTTGTTACAACTTCATTCATAACAATATTTAAACCATTTGGTATAGCTACATTTGATAATGATGAACTACTTGTTGGATGATCTAATAGATGATGAACAAACGCTACATAACGTTGAACTAAATAGAATAGAACAACAAATTATAAAAAAAGATTTTTATATTAACTCAATAGATGGATGAATAGTTAGGATCTAATCGCGCGAAGATAAGTGTTGATCTAGTTCGTATCATTCTGATGAGGGAACATCCATGCATGTCGGGCCGGGACTATATTCATTCGATAGCTCTTAGTGAGCGACGAAAAAATCTAGAATGGTTTGGTTGTTCAGACATTCGTTCCCGAGATATCAATTTTTTACTATATATTTTAATCAAGTCCTGTGATCCTCCTCCTCATTCTTCACTAGGACCTATCGAATGAATATAACTCCGATTCAAAAGCGATTTTACACTTAGGAATGTTCAATCAGTATTAAATAATTTGGTAATCGTTCAAATGTTTCCTGTGATATGTATGAATAAACATAAAAGTACCCTAATATGTTGAGACATTTTTGAATACCATTCGCGTTTTTCTACGATACATATGACTTTCAGTGTTTTGGTTCATATTAAATAATATTTTACTTACAAAGTAATTTAAAAACTGCATGTTCAATAACATGAGGTTCACCAATAGTTCGTATAGCATCTTTAATACTTTGTTCATTATCAATAATAATTTTTTCTTTATTATATTTTGTTAATTCATCTCGAGTTGTTTTAACAACTTGTTCACTAAGTGATATTAATATATCTTTTAATTTTCTAGAAAAATAAAAATTAATTGAACAAAAAAAAGAAAATAACTAAATAATAATAACAAACTTTTTTTTGTGGAAAATCATCTAATAATATAATCATTTCTGATTTAAGTATGGTTTTAATTGATTCATAATCACGTAAAATAGAAGAAGTTAAATGTGATAATACAATCATTATCGTTGATATTATTAATGAACGCATTGTTGCTATATGTACTTGATTATAACGTACTTCATCTAATTCTAATGTCTAATAAACAAATAATTAGAAACAAAAATGAGTAAATTGTAATGAATATTAACTTTTTGAATTCCATTTTTTCATTATTTAATATATTGTATTCAAAACGAAAATATGATAAAATTTTATATGAATGAATTTTGATACGATGTACAAGATAATTTATTAGTATATAAAGTTATTTTCTTAATTAATACGTCATAATTATTATGTTTATCCCATTGCATATTATTGACGTTAACATTTCGTACATAATAATTCAAAATATTAATATCAGAACTGTTTGGGGATCATTTTTAAGATAATTCTCATATAGTAATACTTCACTTAATTTCGGTCAGAGAAGTCCATCGCAGCAGGGGCAAGTTTTTTACAAAGAAATTTGACATTTATGTATGCTATACGATAGACTCTCAGTTGCGATGGGCATCGATGATTTTTAGAAACATTTCATCTTTTTCACATTGAGATTTTTTATCTCTACCTCCTATTAACTTATTGCGTTAGTATTATTAAATGCATCTTCTAATGAGAAATATTTCTACAAATGAATATACTTTTTTTATGTAAATTGTAGATCATTTCCTTCTGTATTTAAATACAATATATTATCTTATGAAAAGATAGAATGTTAAAATTAATTATTTGCATATTTACTTCAGGAAATGAATATTTTGGATTCCAAAGTAAAAGTTCACAATATGCTTCATTAAGAATAGCTATTGGACTTTCATTTTGAGATGTTGTTGTTGTTGTTGTTGTATCTGTCGATATTTGATACCAACCGGTAGTATCTTTTGTTTGTAATCGTTTAAAAGCACGTTCAAGCCATTTATACGTTGATGCTAATGGATCAATACCCATTGCTTAAAAGAAAAAAAATTTTTATAAAAAAACAAAAATAGTAAAATTAACCTCGTTGATTTTCCATAAATTTATCAAATGTAGATTTTTCATAAGTAATTGCTTGTTGTTGTAATAAAGGTCTATATTGTCGAATATTAAAATTAGCCATATCAAGTTTCATTAAACTTAATAGTTCCATTATACCTCTGAAAAATAAATAATTATTATTATTTTTTCTTTTTCTAATCAATAATTAACCTAAAACATTCAGTTGCATCATTAATTGTTCGTAATTTTGCAATATTTTCATCTCGACATTCAGCACAAAGACTAGCCATCATATCAATAAAATATTTTGTATATTCATGAGGATCTGCTGCATTTGCTTCAAATCGACGTTTTATAGTATCAAGATTAATTGCATCATCAATCTGAGCTTTAAGAGTAGTTTGATGTGGTAATACTAAAGTTTTAAGATCCTTCAAGCAAAAAAGAAAATAAATGAAATTAAAAGAAAAAACAAACAAACTTCTTTAGCTTCACCAATTAATTTAATAATATGTTCATAACGTGGTGGATCAGCAGCTAAATCTTCTCGTAAAACATCCCAAAATGCTGTATGCATTGTATCATGAACTTTTTCTGCGATACTAAATTAATTTATTGATTATTAAATATATAAAATAATTTTCATTTATTTTTTTTTACCTTCCTTTTTCATATTCTGGTAATTGAAGTTGAAAATCTTTATTAAATACAATTTCATGTGCAAGTTGAAGATTTTGAGCATTTCGATTAGCTTCCATTAATTGATTATAATCAATAAATCTTGGTGGTGAAGCTAAAAATAAATCAAATTAAAAAAAAATAGCTTCGATAGCAGAGATGTCCATCGCGGCGCTGCCGCTGCCGCTGCCGCCGTGGCGGTCGCGACAGCGGCGCGGTAGCTCTTTTTTGACTATCATCGCGTAGCGGCAGCGGCGCGGTAGCTTTTTGTTGATTATCGTCGCGGCGCGGCAGCGGCAGACTCTCAGCCGCGATGGACATCTCTGTTAGATAGATTTAATTTAAAACAAACCTGCTGTAGCTCCTGTCATATTATCTTGACTATTGGGTAATGTTGGTGAAAGATTAAGCCAACCAAGTACTGCTCCCAATGGTCGATGATTATCATCTTTTTTTTTCATCATTATTTGTATTCGACATAATAATAATCTTTAAATAAAATATGAAACAAAACATCGTTAAAAAGATATTATATATTTCGTTTTTTCTTCAAATATGTTTATACAATGACAACAATGATGAGTATAAAAAAAAAAAAAAGAAAAAGACAAAATGAAATAAACAGGAGTAGTGGAATGAGTATCATAGATAGACTTCGTTTTCTGTTTTTTGTTTTTTTTTTTTTTCTTTCTCAACGAAAAATAAAATGATAATTTGTTATAAAATGTAAATGATAATCATTGCACAAAAAAAAACAAAAAATGTTAAGTTGAAGAAAAAGCGAATAAATAAATCACTGTTTGCATAAAAACACGCGGACAAACTTCTTATTTCAACTAACACAAGAACTGTACATACAAAAAGAAAAAAATGTGTTAATAATCGACAGACGAACAACATTTATATAAAAAGATAAATATTTTGTTTTAAGTTTTTTTATTAGTATTGTTTTCTTTTCCATGTTTATATATATATAAATATCATCATCATTATACATCTGACTCGATGTTTCGTTTTTATTTTAATTAAGTTCCAACACGTCGATTATTATTATCATTTGTTATATCTTGATCATTTCGACATACTTGTCGTATCCATGCAGCAACATCTTGATTATCATTTTCTGCTTCATATCGTTTATAAAATGGATGATGCTAAAGAAGGAAAAAAACAAAAAGATTTTATTTTATTTTTTTTATTTCATACTAATAGTGTATTTAAATCAGCTCGTTCTGAAGTACTTTTTTTTAAACTAAAATATAAATAAATAAAAATAAAATAATATAAAATATAACAAATAGAAAATTTACCAACGATCAATAAAATCACAAAATTCAGGTGAAAAATGTGTTCGTGGTAATGTTGGTGGTGCTTCATTAACAATCCATTCCATTAATTCAAATATAGCTAAACCTGTATAACATCCTAATCCTAAAAATTTTTGTTTTTAAAATAAAATAAATAATTTCATTTATAATTAACCTTCTGGTCGAGGTCGATTTCCTTGTGGATCTTCTTTAAATAAATCATCAATACCTTTTGCTGATGGTGGTGGAATTGGATATCGACCAACAGCCATTTCAACAAGTGAAAGACCTAATGACCATATATCACTCATTACACCATAATGTGCACCTTCAAGTCTTTCAGGCTTAAAAAAATAAAAGATTAAAATCTCTAATATTAAGAAATCTGTATTACTTACAGACATATACGAACGAGTACCAATAAATGTTTGTACTGTTGAATCAACTAATTGTGCACTAACACCAAAATCACATAATTTTATTTCACCTATTTAAAAGAAAAAAACAAAAACGAAATTTTTAAATATTATTTTATAAGAATAATTACCTTGATGATTAACAAGTATATTCGATGGTTTAATATCTTAATTAATCAATAATTAAAATTAAATAAAAAAAAAAATTTCGTTTTTTGTTTACCGCGATGCATTATACGATGTCGTTCTCTTAAATAACTTAAACCACGAAGAACCTTAAACAAAATAAAATAAAAAAATAAATAATTTTAAATTTAATAACTTACAGCAACAGTTATTCTACCAAGAATATTCTCTGGAATACGCATAACTTTCTTCAATATTAAATCCAATGAACCACCATCCTAAAAAAAAGATTCATTTTTTTTTAATAATCTCTATTAATCAGTTAAAAGAAGACGTATATTTACCATATATTCCATACAAATACTTATTTGAGTTTCAACTGCAAATGTTCCATAAAATCCAACAATATATGGTGAATTACATTGATGAAGTACCTTAATAATTAATTAAATAAAATATTTTCTAATTAATAAAAAATATACTTTAAGTTCTCGAATAATTTGATGTTTTAATGCTGGTTTCACTTCCAAATAGATCAACTAAAATATTAAAAAAAAAATAATAGATATTTATTTTCAATAATAAATTAAAACATTAGAAAAACAAGGATAATTTATTTTTTGTAATGAGCCATGCAATAAATCTACCTTTTCTGGTGAAAGTGTATTCCAAAACCATTGACACCAATTACACCAATGATCATCAGTATTTATAACTGAATAATACTAAACAAGCAGCGTACTAATACAAGCACAGTAAGCATATCTATATGTATCAGTATTTAATTCGAATCGAAGGAATTAAATTGTTTTAATACTATTCGAATTTTTCATTCAATTCGATATTAAATGCTGATATATATAATTTATGCGATTTCTTAAATCGATTGGCTAATTCATGTTAAATATAGAATTATATTAGCAAAATACTGAACATGATTTATTACGAAAAAAAAAGAATTTAGATTTTTTATATAATGATAATTTACAGACTGTTTATCGAATTTTCTTTTTTGATAAATAATATTTTAGTATGAATAAGCCAAATGATTTAAGATTTTATTATTCAAAAAAAAGCAAAAATTTTCTAATATATTATTCTAATAAATGAAATATAATATTAATTCTTAACAAACCTTTCTAGCCATTATTTTATCAGTTGGTTTATGACGAACTTTCCAAACAACTCCACCATTTCCTTGACCTAATTCATGTATATTAACAAGATCATCTTGTTTTAATTCTCCAACAGCACGTTTTGAATTAAAAAATTCTTCCATACGATCTTTTTGTTTATCGGTACAATCAAGTTGTTTAAATTCTTCTTGTAAACGTTCAATACATACTTCTGGAATACTAAATTTAATAAAAAAAAAAATAAATAAATAAATTTATTTTAATATATTAAATATACCCATTTTCAGTATGATTTTGTTCATTTGAATCTTTTGGTACTTCAGGTAAAGTTAAACCTAATTTATTTTTACCTGATGATGTTGTTTCACCTCTCGGCATATTTTATTTAAAATGAAGAAAATATTTTTGTCAATAAATAAGCGTTAAATCTCACAGACAGAACAACAGATGGTCAGTATCGTATATATATTTTCCTTAACAATAATAAACAATATGATAGGAACGCCACATTCAATGTTATTTTACTTGAATTTATTTATATTTATTCTATATAAAATGAAGAAAGAAAAATAAAAACAACAAATTTGATTAAAATTATTTTTAAATGAATCAGATTTGTTTATATCAATATTTAATTAGTTTATTAAATTAACCAATAAGACAATGCAAAAAAAAAAATATATGATCAATTAAACAATATACATACAAAAGAGAATATATTTAGTTAATTTAACTAAATCTTATTGTATCGTATAAATAAATAAAAATTCATTAAATATGATTATTCATATCTATCCATTCAATACCAATATACTCTTTAACCTTTGATATATACACCTTCAGGCATGTTTTAAATAGTTAATTCAATCTTAAAACAAACTATATTCCGAACAAAAATATTTCAAGAAATCGAAAGACAGTTCAATAACGATTCAATTTGAATGCAAATAAGTGCAGTAAATGTTGAAATATCAGTAACAAATGATAAAATTTCGTTTTGGTTTATAGATAAATTGTTTCAACAGTCGAAATTTTATTACATTTCACTGGAATCTTAGAAGATCTAGTAGAAACTTGGAGAAAAATAGAATTTCTCAATTGCGTAGAACACAATTAAATGGCTTTCAGAATTTTCAAGCTATAAACTATTCTTGAAGGAAAAAATTATTTTGAACATTTCAAAGAATCAACTATTTACTGGAAGGAAAGTTATACTTCAAACATTTACCCTCGATCTGTTAAATTTTATAGGTGTTTATATATAAATATTGAGAAGTAAAAATAATAAGAGTAAAACTTATATTTTCATTGCGAATACTTAACTTCTTTCGATAACGTAACGATGCCATCATCAAAAATATAATTACATGTGAAACGACATTTACAAAGACTTCATTAGGTGTGATATTTGTTAAAATAACAGTGTATAATTTGGACATATATCACACGTACCTGATATTTCATTAAAAATTTTCTTACAAGTATCACTGTATATCTAATGATGATATCGTTAAGTTATCAAAAGTTCACATATGTTTTTCAACAAAATAAATATTCATACTTAAGAAATAATTTTGTACGACGATGATTTCGTTTTCTTTTTATTCTTTTATGAATGCTTCTTTGCTTCTGAATGACTGTATACGAACACTGACACATATATATATATATATATATATATATCGAACGTATAGGACACTATTCAATCCATTCATATATGTATATCTTTCATTCACCTACGTATATGATTTACCTTTTATGCATAATTTTTCATAGGAGT
>JAJEKB010025228.1:0-37258 GCA_022393335.1 Macrotrachela quadricornifera | reverse complement strand
AATTCTAACATGTCGAATCATATCTGTTTTCCAATTTGAACGATAAAAACAATGTCGACATTTTAAACGTTTAATACCAAATTTTGGTTGTACAGCATAAAGACTAGGATTTAATTTTGAACCTTGTAATGAAAGTAATGCTTCTTCAACAGCTGGTGAAAATTTAGCTTTAGCTAATGCACTTGTTGGTGATAATGAACGAACTAAATCATTTTTATTTTTAGATTTTTTATTTAAATTTAATTTTTGATGATGATTATTATTATCATTTAATGATAATTTTGTTTGTCGACATTGTGTTAATATATAAGCATTACGTTGTTCAGAATGTTTATCATTAATATGTTTTTGAATATTCCATGATATATTTGATTGATAATCACATAATGAACATTTATATATAAATATCATTGTATCATTTTTATTATTTGTTGATGTTGATAATTGATTATTATCATCATCATTAATATCTTGTTGATGAACATGATCAATACCATTTTCCATACATGAACTACTAGCTGATGATGATTCTGAATCATTATTACATGATTTATTAGAAAAATCACCTTAATTAAAACATATTGATTTGTTTTTTTTTTGTTATATAAAATAAAAAAAAAAATTTTTATTTTTTTTTTACCATTTTGAAAATTAAATGATTCATCATCAAGTTGTTTTTCGTCTGGTTGTGTATCAAGTACCGATGCTGTTTGTAATGTATGAAAATGTTTTATATGCTGAAAAAAAAGAATGTTTAAATAAATAAAAAACAAAATATTTTTCGTTTTTTTTTTTTAAACTAAACACATACACGAATAACAACCCAACTATGTTTTGATTGTAATGGACATAATGAACAACGAAAACGTTTTAATGGTGATGTGATTTTTTGTAATTTAACTGATAATTCAGCTGGTAATTCAATAACATGAACATCAGGTTGATCAGGATGTTTAGCTCGTATATGTCTTTCAACAACCCATTTATATGTACCTTGTTGATAACATGAACTACATTGAAAAACTCTAACAGGTGCAAAATTTGAAAAAACAGGTAATGATGTTGATGATTGTTGTTGTTGTTGTTGAGAATTTGTTTTATCAGGTTTTTTTATTGATTTTATTTTATTTGTTATATTTATATTTTGATTACTATCGATTTCATCATCTTCATCATAACCATTTAAATTTAAAGAATGATTTTGTTGTTCAGAATCTTGACGAATTATTTTCATAACTTTAGATTCAGCTTGTGGATGTTTACGTGCTTGATGTTTTCTTCAAGAAAAACAAAATTTATTAATCAAAATAAAAAATTTATTTTTTTACCGAACATCTCCACCATAATTTGATGTATAATCACAATAAGGACAACCAAAATAACGTATAGGTTCATCTTGTTCACGTGTTATATTTGAATTATTTGTCGAACCATTTCCAACTAAACCATATCCACCTGATTGTGTTGACATAGATTCATCACCATCAGTTGTTTCAAATAAAAATCGTTGAATATAATCATTAGAATTTACACTATATCGATGATGTTTACGACGTATATGAAATGAACAATCACCTTTAAGAAATAAAGAATAATCAAAGAAAGAAAAAAATAAAAAACAAATTCTTTATTTACCTCGATATTTATATAAACGATTACATAATAAACATCGATAATTTTTATCTCGTATATGTGCAACAATATGTGATTTAAATTGTTCAATATCAGTTGTTTTAAAATCACAATATGGACAATCAGTTGTTGTTGTTGTTGTTGTATTTGTTTCAGATATTGATGATGAAGATGGTAAAATTTCATCTAAATAAAAGAAAGAAATTTAATTATACATAAAATAATTATTTTTGTTATTTACTTTGTTGTTTATTTAAATTAATTTGTTCATTATTATTATTAAGTTTTTCAGTATTATCAGATGTTGTAAACATATCAAATTCATTAGAATTTGATAAATCAATATCATGTTTTTGTTTTGCATGTCGTAATAGATGACCAAGACGATTATATGTTGAATTACATATTGGACATGTTAACATTGTTGTGGGATTTGATGATGAATCTCTTTCATCATCTGATTCAGAAATATCATCACTACTATTTATATATAAATTAGTTGAGATTGGTGATGGTGTTCGTTTAACTCGTTTAGCACCAGATAAATGTTCTAATTATAAAAAAAGACTAAAAATTTCAAATTCTTTAATATTTTACCTGATATTTGTTCAGTACCATCGAATGAAAATTGAGACTATACGACGTTCAAAAAAAAAAACGAAAAAGAAAGAAGAATAATGAACGAGGTCGAAATTTGAATATTACCTGTTCATCATCAGGTGCTTCACGTTTATTAGCCTTGGTTATAATGTTCGTTGATGATGATGATTTTGGTAGTGGTGCATCTTGACATCCATGCCCGTGTGCATCTGAATATATATGTATAGAGTATATCAAGGTAATATTCAGTTTAGTTAATACTTGTTAAATGGCTTTCGAGTGCGTCAAGATTATCCGAATTGAACGGGCAATAGATGCAAATATAAGCAGTGGAAGCATCGTCAGTCATCACCGGTGCTTAAGAAAATAAAAAAAGAAGAAGACGTAGAGAAAAAAAACGAGAATATCTAAACTAATAAATGTATTGATAACGATTTATTTAAAATGATGCACATATTTATAAATGCATATGTCAGTTTTGATTGATCATCCCTGTGTATATGATTCTTTTGCGATCTATTCGTCAATAGATATTTCGCATAATTTCTTTTCATCGTCTTTTTACTTTTCTAATAACAACAACAACAACAACAACAACATCGTTGTCGTCTAGTTTTATTACAGGTGTCTCGTGTAGGTACGAGCTCAGAAAAAGCTTATTAGAAAAAGAAAAAAGAAGAAGGAGAGAAATAAATAATATCTATTCAACATAAATTTTCTCGAACTGTCTCATCCATAACTAATAGTAAAACATACACTATAAATGAAAAAAAAAAATTTTAATTACTCTCTTTAGTTGATTATTTTCCATCGTTCTTGCCTACCTGATCAAAGATAATGAATCTATCATAATCATCAAAACTCGAAAAAGAAATTGAAATAAAGAAAAAACACCACAAATCTAAAACTAAAAATACCATTATATAAATATATATATGATTTTATGACAAAGAAAACAATTGAAAATCAATACACAAATCTTATTTTAATGAAAAACTTCCTAAGATTTATCATAAATGTATGTATATTTCAATGATAATAACGAGCACGTATAGATAAGTAAGAGAAAAAAAAAAGACGAAAAAAAAAAAATCTTTTTTACATCTTCGTTTTTTCTCGTATCCTATAACAAGAAAGAAAAACGATGTGAGCGCAACATTCTTCTCTTCTTCTTCTTCATTATACACATTCAATACTCAATTTCTTTGCGTCTTTCGTTCTCTCTCTCTCTCGCTCTCTCTCTCTGTTCGTCTTCTTTTGACGCACACATACATCTACATGTAATATGGGTGTGATTATAGAACATGTCAGGCAGAGAACAGGGAAGAAGAAGAAGAAGAAGAAGAAAGGATGCGCGCGTCTATAGCACATATGATGCGCTTGTATGCGCGCGCAGTTTTTCGAAAAAAGAAGACGAGAGAGAGAGAGAGCGAGAAGAAGAAAAGCAGATCGAAGGCGAAAAACGAAGGCCAAAGACGCGTATACATACACATAGCATCATTTACTTCTCTTCGTGATCTTCCAATTATCATCATCTTTTCGCATCATATATAAGCAAATTCAAGAAAGAAAAAAATGTAGTTTTTTTTTTTGTCATCTATTGCATAGACAGTATGATCAGTAAAAGAAATCGATTTCTCACATTTACACATATTTAATGTTTGATTCTTACCTGTATGTGACTATTTGTACACATGTGTATATCATATCGTATGTACAAAAAAGAAATGTTGATTATTAAATTTATTAATAATGGGAATTTTTACACTTTTATTCAAAAAAACATCTATTCTCAATATTTTAACATCATAGAAAAATAAAAAAAAAAAATTTTTTTTTTTCAATACCTTTCAACAAGTAGATATCATTTCGAATTTTTGTTTCTTGATAAACTAAATAAAATCCTATATATATATATATATATATATGAATGTGTATGTGAAAGAGAGCAACAACAAAAAAAAACGCGAGGGTTTAGATTTTTAGTCTTTTTTTCCTCTGCATTTTTTAAATATAAAAATGATAGCAATATTTGTCAGTTAATCTAGACAAAGAAAAAAAAAGAAAAGATTTTTATATGACGAGAATATATGCAGATGTATTTTGTTGAAAAAAAGGTAACTATATAGATATATATATACTGAGGAGATTTAGTGATACTATAATAGAAGGCAAAAGTGAAGGGATCGAAGCACAGATGGTTCGAGAATGGAAAAAAAAGAAGAAAAAAAAAAAGAAATACGAAACTGATTTTAGTAGAAGCATGCTTACAGATGGTAGGAAAAGAATTCGTACATTTTTCTTTTTTGATAAAAGAAAGATTCTTTTGACAATATTGTTTCTGCTTTTCATTATAACTTAGTTCTATATTTATTAAAAACAAACAAATGAATGAAGAAAATTTATTTTACTAAATAAAAAGAAAAATATCGAAATCGAATTAAACAACAACAAATAGATCATGATAGAATTATCTTGATTAAAGAATTTTTTTTTCCTTCATTTTTAACATTATGATGTATTACTATATATTTGATAGACTATATCTCATTCGAAGAATATGAATACTAACATTAACGGTTTACATATATATATATGCACACAAATATAAATATAAGAAAGAAAAAAGAAAGTAATGTGCGATCGCAAAAGTGGATGCATGGATGGTTGACTGAGAAGAATTATAATCATTTACTTAAGATTTTATTCCATCTAGTGCAATACTTCTGTCTATATAAATATAGAAAGCAAAAAACTACTTACTGTTAAAGAGAAGAAATGAGAGAGTTTTATGCTCTGTCGATTCAAAAAGAGTATATAGGTAAATGTGAGCAAGGAAAAAAAAGTAGGTAACGACTAAGGATTAAGTTCATATGCGCACAAGTGAGTTTTATATAATGTTAGTCCTCCTTTTCTTTTTTTTCTCTTCTGCATACATATATATATATATATATATATATATATATACATATATATATGTTACTCACCGACCGTCGAAAATGTTGTATTAAATAAGCAGGGATGATGGTGGATATTATAAAAAAAAAAAAAGAAACTGAAAGAATTTATCGATGTACAACGATGTCGAAAGCGTATGAAGTTATTTTCGAAATATATTTTTTACTTTTCTCTCGCTTTTTTTTGCTATATCAATCGACAATCCTCCGGATGAATGCGTTTCATGTAGGTTACGCATATCGAGTCAGGTAGATGTACATATGCATGCGAATATATATTCGATCACTGAATTAATAGAAACCTATATATTTCATTTTTTTTTACTTAAATGCATAATCTCTCTTTTTCATATACTATTTAAATAATTGATCAAATAAACAGTTTTTTTATTCAACACTAGAACTTATATTTACGAAGCAGAAGTATAAAATACCAACGAAATAAGTGTAAGAAAACGATACTTTATAACGATGTTTGATATAATACATGCTATGAATAAGAATATATGAGATCAAATGAAATTCAAATTCGCAGAAAGAAAAATATAGAACAAGTTTTGTGCTATAATAAATAAATACTTAATAGCGAAACAAATAATATTAATCGAACTATATTTGATGAAGAAAAAAAAACTAACTGATGGTACCAATTATTGACAATATGATAGAGAAGAATTTATGAGTAAGTTAAATTGATTATAAAAGTATATTCGATTGATGGTAATGCCTTGAAATGACAATAACAGAAGCAAAGTTTGTTATGAAATATATTCCCAATAATGCTGATTGATTGTTGATAAATGTTTTAAAGAATATAATTATGACCAATCTATATTGAAATATCAATTGATTTCGATCATTTTCAATGTGTAATATCTATGAGGTCATTATACTTCTCTATACTATAATAGTATAACAATAGATTAGGCGTTGCCTAAGTGTATATGAAATGTTGAAAAATCGCAAATTTATAACACTTTATATGTCGACTTTTTTTGTTGTTGCTATTATTTTATAGCTAATACTACAACTGTTTGCAAAAAAAAACTTGCACAAAAATAAGATTCTTTTTTTCTTGTATTTTCTTGTTATATGAAACAGTTATAGGTGTCATTTTTTTGGTGGTAATTATTCATTTAGTACAAGGTTAGTTGTTTTCATTTTGAGTACATAAAAACTAGGATATATCAACTCGTTCTTCTTAAAATAACTCTTATCTATTTGAATTATATTATTGATGCAAAGCCATAAGATTAGTTAGCATTGTGAAGCATAAAACTAAGATTCTCATGGAAGCTCTCTAGTCATAATATCAAAAAATTAAAATAAATAAATTCAGTTGAATATTAAATGAGAAATGGTCAAGGATAAGCTTTCAATATCAAAGAAAAAAAGAAGACTTATAATCTATATATTCGTTATAATAATCAAATAGTACATAAAAGAATAAATAAAAACATTCAGGCAATCGAAAGAGACTTAATATTCAACTATTTACTTCCTTTTTTAATAAAATTTCGTGAAAACTAGACTTTATAAAGTCATCACGACCTTTAATACATCAGTAGAATTGGTGAACATTTTATCAATGATAAAGTATCTCAAATAATAGACTTATCAGTTTCCAGTTTGAATCTAAATCATACCGAAAATACTTCGTTAGATATAAAATATCAAGTTGAAAATAGAAAATATAAAAATTATCAACGAATTCGAGCGGTTTTTAATTAAAGTTTTAAAATGTTTATATTGGTGATATAATAAATTGTGTGTAGTCTTTGAAAGAGTGATTATTTTGTCATTATTTCTTCCAAAGATGCAGGAATAAAAATTTAAATTATAAAAGAACATTGTTCTCTCTCTGCCCTATCACTTGAGAGATGAAACAATTCAAGTGAATGTATACAGAATGGTCCATAAGTAACGAAACGAACTAAGAATTGAATATCTCCCTTACGGCTCGAGCAAAGGAGCTGATTCTTTTACCAGTGATAGAGGGGTGTGCTGTAGTTTGATCGAAAGGAAAAATATCAAAAATTTTAATTAACATAATATTCTTTATTTATGTTGTAAAATCATCATCCTCATATGAGTCATATAAAAGATAACAAAAAAAGAAATGAATAATGAGATTTTTTTTTTTTCGTGTAGGTGCTGCAAATTATAATCCGTTATATCAATTAGACCATCATAATACCGTGTATCAAGATTATCTATACGACGTTGAATAGCAATTGTTTTTGCTTGTTTTGTTCTTGCATCTAAACCAGCATTAAATTGTATAAGCATATGATAAAAATGACTTTCTTCACCTCGCAAAAGCTTGATAAATGACTATATATCTGGATGATGAATTTGTACACGCCGATTGAAACGACTATAAAATACTAAATGAAGTATACGAATAGAAAATTGACAGATAATTTAAAATATATACCTTCTTGGTTTTCCTTTTTGTGATTAGATAAATGCAACACTTGATGATGGTGGTTCATTTTCATTTGATGAAAATGGAACAGTTGTGGTCATGATTACAGACTTTCAGGTGTATAGTTGTTTCTGATTATTTCACTCTCTTTATTCGATAATACTCATCATAGTTATCATTTGTTATACTTTTAATCCAATTGAATAATGCGGAAAATGATAACAGATTATAGGTGATTATAATCACTGTTTATCAGAGATATCACTTTTCGACATTTTTCCGTTCTATATTTTTCTTGTCCACATTTTTCTTCCTATAAACTCTTTTTCGATATTTTTTTTTTCGATATTTTTCTTTTCGACCAAACTACGGCCAACCCATATCTCTATCACTGGTAAAAAAATCAGCTCTTTTGCTCGAGCCATAAGGGAGAGATTCAATTTTTAGTTCGTTCCGTTATTTATAGACCATTCTGTATGTAAAGAAATACTTTCAAAGCAAGGTATGCAAGTTTTTTTTGCAAACAGCCCGTATCAAGAAACAGAAGTAGTCATAAAAACAAAGAATTGCATTGCAAGTTTATACTTTAAAATGAAAATATTCAAGCCACTTTATATTGTATTATAAAAAAATTCAAGTTTGAGATGTATAGTTTTATCGCCTAATGTCGAACTCTTCCTAATTAATATAGTTTGTTAGCAAATTCATTGATTATAACGATGTTTTTCGACTACTTCTGATTGTTATACTATAAAAGAAAACAATCTTTTTGATAAAAATTTATGAACACTTTTATTCTTCAATGTTAAAATAAATCGATAATATTTTAAACAAAGTCAAATATTATGTTTAAAATGTTTGAAACATCTTCATTTGCCTTTTTATAATTAAAACATTTCTAATCCTGCAATCCAAATTTGTTAAATGAGCTACATTGATTTTTATAAGTCGTAATGAAGTGAAAAGCAAGTGTTGAGTATGTTCAGCCATTGTAAGCTTCATTATCTATTTTAAAATAAACTAGAGCAACAATCTAGACAAGAAATGATTTCATCTCAGTTGTAAGACATTCATTTTATTAATTTTTATTTGCTCACGTTTTGGTGCATATGTTCCCTAGCTACTTCAATTTATAAATAGTTTGTCATCATGATATTCAAAGTTTTCAAATGGTTAGTGACGCGTAATCTAAAGTTCAATTATCGAATAATGTTCTTTTTAGTCTATATTATGATATTATTAATATTTGAAATTGTTTAGTATTTTTTATCAAATATCATGAATTTTAGTATTAGTTACGGTACTTAAATGATATTGTGTGGATCAGTCAATGAGGCTTTTTTTATTAATTTCCAAGTAAGAATTAATAAGAAAAAAATAAAAACATATCAATGGATTCTTTTGGCACTATCTTTTTTTTTTAAATTAAATTTTCGAATATACGATTGACAAAACTATAATTTTCAATTTTTTTCAAATAATACAATATATAAATTGCAGGAAATAATACAAGAGATATTGATAGAATCAACAAGAACATTTGAAAATTTCAGATAAATTTCGAAAATCTTCATTTGTCATTGCCATATTCTTTTAAGTAAAAAAATTTTCATTATAATGTTCTATTAATTAAAAAGAAACTCTGTTGCTGAAAGTCAATACTACATGAAGTTTCTTTTCCTTTAATTTTCATCAATTCATTGGTTCAATTCTCTTTAGATTAACATTTCCTACATGGCTGTTTGCAATCATGGAAATTAATCATTTCTATTAAAAGTTATTAAAATATTTTATTAAACTTTTTACGTACATATAAGTACTCGTCAGTCATACAAGTACTTAATAAATTATTTTTAGAAATTATATTTTCTTTTTATGAATCATGATTTTCATTCTATTCTATAATTATAATTATTTGAAAATAAATGTAAAAATAGAATAATTACAATTGTTCATGATTTGTAATTATATCATTGAAAATATATAAGATTCAAGTAGTGAATTGGTTTTCGCGTTCGTTTATATATAGTTTTGTAGACTTTAAAAAATTGGTTACGAGTATATATTATGTTGATAACAAATCTTTTGCGTTTTTTTTCCAAAATTTCCTAGAACGGTCGAGAAAGTTCTAGAAGTTTTCATACTAAGGATATATATAGGGGATACGGATATCTTTCGAGTGCTTAGCAGAGTAACTTGGGCGCTCTCATATTACAGTAAGAACACATCTGCACGAATTAGGTAAAACGTGGAAATACGAAGTTTGGATACCACATGAGTTGTCACTACATCAGCTCTCTAATGTCAACAACTGAAACGACTTAAAAAGAAACTCAAAGGAAAGTAGGATCGAATTTACTTATTGCATGACAATGTGAGATTCTGTGTTGCAAAGTCGACGCACCAGACATTAGGAGCTCAGATGAGTAACCATTCCACATCCGCCTTATTCTTCAGACTACCATTTATTTCGTTTTCTGTCTAATCATTTACGCGAGAAAAAAGTCGACGACGAGAACGACCTCAAAATGAATCTCCAAAACTCCTTTGACTAAAAGTTCCAGGACTTCTACGAACGCGAAAATGTTTCTCTACCAGAGCGTTGGCAACAAATCATAGTGATTGAACATACATTGTTGAAAGCTAGTTGTATTTTTCAAGTTAAAAAATTAAAAGAAAATTTTCTTAGCCACCCAATACTTTTTATTTCGATTCGACCATTTTTTGGCTGGAAAAAAGTTAAAATAAAGTCGAATAAATATAAATGTAATATATCCAATGTGGAATTTATTTTTTTTCAGAAATTGTGACATTTCACAGACATTTATTTTATTAAACTTTTTAAAAATATTATATTCTGAATCAGTATAAAAAGCTGAATAAGAAAACACTTCAAAAAATTTTGTATAGCATGATGACTTAAGTATGCTTTATAGTATATATTTTTAAATATTTTTGTAAATTTATCTAGTTAATCGTAACAAGAGATAGAAACAACTACCTCATCTCCTTGAAGTCATTGAATCATTAACTGTAACGATGCCTATTTAGTTTTTTTCAATTTGTTTTATTGTTAAGAAAATTAAATATTTTATCCATTCAGCTGAAAGGTCATATTTTTACGATACTTAATATTACACTTCAGTTAAAATGCAAAACAAGCATCATATTCAGAATCAGCATAAATAACTATATAAAATCATATATTTTTTACAAAAATACGATCTATAATCTTCTCAGATAAATTTTTTAAAGATTGTACATGTGATCTCTTTCAAGGTCTGAATTGTCAAAGGAAACTATATTCTTAAAAAAATATATTTTAATGAGACTTCTTATGCTAATTCTTAATATATTATGTATTTTACATTTTAAGTAAGCCATGAGATGAAATATCACTAAATATAATCTCATTTTATTATCCATCTACCTGGTTTTCTCTCCGAATACATAAAAAACTAAACAGTCAATGTTATAGCTTATAATCTGACAATTCTAATAAGATGAAATACATCTTTCTATCTCTTGTTACAAAAAGAAATTAGATAGATTTACAAGAACACTTCGAAACACATGCTACACGCCATTATATCATACAAAATTTTTTGAAGTGTTTTTCTTAGTCTTAAATCGAAGGAAATAGTATATTCTTACTCATTCAGAAAATAATATTTTTAGAAAGTTTAACAAAATAAACTCGAAATTTCTATAAATGTACAGGAATTTTTCACTTTTTACATCTTACAAATTTTGAAAAAAAAAAAAACTTTCACTGAAATTCTTATGACGTTATTAACATGTATGAAATTAGATTTAAGAATTATTACATGTAGACATTGTATCTTGTGTATTGTGATTTATTAGAGTGCATACAGAAAGGAGAACATAGATTTTAGAAAATATTAATATTTTCTTCACGTCATAATCTAGCAAATGCAGAAGATATACTACGTAGATAGAAAAAGTACATTTAAAGTCAGTTCTTTTTTTTCTTCTATTAATTATTTGCTTAAAATTTATTAATATAGTAACAAAAAAATTATAATGAATATTTTTCTTTTCTTTTTGCTTTATATTCAATATGTGTATTGAAGATGAATGGTATCAATAAATTTCCTGAAAAAAAATTGTATTTTCTACATGAAGAAATAGATAATTATAATTTGATCTATTAATTTTGTGTTTTTTTAACTTCTTACCTCGAAAAACATTGATATATACTTTCGTTTTATTTTTATTCAAGGGATTTATGTTATTTTTAGATAAATCATTTAATATAATTAGATTTTTTATTCTAATATTTCTTCACTAATTTATATAAAATCATTAAAAAAGATCATATATCATTAGTATAGTATTCGAATACATTCATATATATTTCTATTTTATCAATATTAATTGATGATAAAATTACATAATTATTTTGTTTTATTTTCTTTTTATAAATAATTTCGAATTGATAATTATCTAATTATCTTCTAAATAATATTTTAAGAGAAATTTTTTGTTGTTATTGACGCTAATATATATCTCAACTGAATTGCGTGTTTCATACTAAGATATAAAATAACATCATTAGGTAATTGAAAATTTTTTGCAAAAAATTTCGAGTGACATCCTTATTTCCTGTATGCCTTTGTCATATATTTTAATACTAATATCGCCTACATTAGTTATTTGAATGTCTCAAGAGAAATATATTAGTTTTGAACTAAACTATTTGCGAATATCAATTGTCAAAATTGATAATAATATCAATCAAGATTAAAAAATAAAAAAAAAAATTTATTTTCTTGTTGACATTTTTTAGTTTAATCCATTGACGTAATATCTTATTTCATAATTCTTCTTACTGTCATAATGAAGTGAAAGTATTGTAAAAAAAAAAAAAGAAAAAAAAAATCTTTAACCATCATTGATAATCAACACAATTATAAGTAATTGGTTCTTTCTTTTGTATTCCTTAACCATCCGCAAACGTTATTCATAAAATACTTCTCATACGTCTCTTTTTTTTCTTAACACTTCTTTTTCTTTCATAACATCAACATATTTATATACTCATTCATTATTTTTAATTCTTATCATTTTCCTTACTAATAACAACAAACACGAATAACATGTTCATTCATCTACTTATATTAGTTTGTTCCTACTCATTAGTAGGATCATTATCTGTTGATCCTAATTCAAATGGAAAATATATTGATGGTACGCAATATACAATAAAAAGTGTTGGCACAATATATACACAACATGTTTCTGATGATGGTATGTATTCTGTACTTATTCAATGATGATTTAGAATTTATTTTTTTCTTTTTTGTCTATTAGGTCAATGTAGTGTAAAACTAAATGACCAAACAAAATCATTAACTGAAGGTGATACAATTAAAATAAAAAATAAATGGTTTAAAGTTGAAGAATGTCGATTAAATCGAGCATATCCTGCAGCATGTGGTTCAAAATTATTTTATCATTTACGTGATTTAGCTTGTTCATTTATAGAACAAAAGAATGATAATAAAATGCATGTACAACAACAAACAAAAGACAAGTTAAATCACTTTATGAACAAAGCATATTATAATGTTTGTTGTGAAAGTGCATGCACAGTATCTGAATTTCTTCAGTATTGTCCTACAAGATGGTGATACAAATATTAAAAAAACAAAAAACCATCAAGAAATAAATTATTAAAAAAAAAAAAATAATATTTCAAATTTCTTCTGTGTTCTATTTTGTCAAAAAAAAAAACATATAACTTGCATTAAAAAATACTTACATTTATTCTTTATTCTTATATGTAGTGATAAATATTCAAAATGTTTTAAATATTATATTTCATTAGAATTTTATTATAGAATAATTAATAAAATTCTATTTGATATTTAAAGACAAAAGATCTAATAAAAGAAAAAAATATTTTTTGGTGGGGTAACATGACATTTTATTTTATAGAATTTTGTTTTCTGGTTATTTTCATCATTGATATTATTATACAAATGATTAATTTGTTCAATCATTTGTAACACAGAATAATATTAGATTGTGCAGAAATAAACCATATGGTCTAGACAAAGTTTGCACGAAGAGTTCAATATTGTAGGGATACAAATCTTACAGAACGATCTAAAGGTTTATAAAGTTATGCAAGTTGGAAAGAAATTATGAAGGTTGTACAAGGTATACAATATTTAATATATTGTTGATTTATTCTTTACCGATAAAAAAAACCGTGATTTTACGGAGATTCGACATTTTTCGTGCACAGGGACTGGTAAATAATGTAGATACGGATAGATTACGGGACGCTTTACTGAATACAGTTTTCTTTTTAAATTTTTCGTAGTGAGTTTATGGAATATATTGAACAATTGCTTATGCAATGTTCGCTATTTTCATAAAAAGTAAATGAATGACAATTCAAATAAACAGGAAGTATTTACATAAATAAATAATTTTTTTTCTTTATTTAGATTCATCTCAATATCAAAATGAATAGTAAATATTTATTACATTGCATTTTATTTTTTAATTATTTACAATGTTATATCGAACGAGATAGCACTGATTAGTTCGATTGGATGATTGAATTCTTTTTTTTTATCATGCTGTTTCCATAATGTATCATGTAACTATAATTTTTTTACCAGTTACAGTACTCATATAGTGCGATATGGGCTATAACTGGAAAAAAAATGTAGTTACCTGATGCATTATAGAAACAGCATGATAAAAAAAGAATTCAGTCATTCAATTAGGTTAATCAGTGCTATACATATTACGTGTTGAAAAGATATAGAAATCTAGCAGGATTCGAAACTAAGAAAGTCTCATTTTGGGATAATCGAAATACAGAAAGATATCGTAAACGGGCTGGATATTCACGGTACACTGCTATGAACACCTCAATTTTACATCGTTTACGACCAATTTCAGGATCGTAAACGACACTATTTTGATCGATCTGAATTGCTACTCTGCAATACAGCGTAAATGACTCACTATCAAGTAACAGTTATAATAGAAGAAAAAACAATTGTTTTGATTTAATTGTTTATGACATTTCAATTCATCTGTCTTTCATCTTGGCTCATAGTTGATCTTTTTCGATAGTACATAACATAAGTTTAAAAAGAAACTATCCACCACTCAATCTAATATCATCTTCGAGAAACTAGACCATTGGTGGGTTAAAAGAATCTATACAAACATTTTTGTATCAGAATCACGCACTACAAGTTTGATTTTGTATATAATAAAAAACATAGCAATGTCTGTGCTTATTCATAAGATATCTGTCATGTATCACTCTGTCATCTTTTAACAACTTGCTTATAACATCTAGTCTTATATCCTAGTTATGTTTTTTCACATCTTTTTTGTATCTTTTAATAAATATAGTCGATGACTGCAAAAATAATCGTTCATTTTGTATGATTGGTTTATGTAAGATAATTCTTAATTACTCTCAATTTCTGAGTACATCTTTTATTAGTTACTATGCTTACAGGAAGAACCATAATAATTCATGATCCGCAATACTCGAAACAATTAATTGCAGCTAATTTGCTTCTTCTTTTGAAAATAAATGAACAAATTATTTAATTTTAGAATTTAACATTAATGAATATTTTCGATAATTTTGTGAAATTTTATACAATAGTATTGTTTTCTTTAAATTAAAAAGTATCATTGAAAAAACAAGGACAACATTTATAATTTTAATTCGTGTCTTCTACTTTGCGGATATTTTTTTCCACCAATTAAGAAAAAATGTCCGCAAAGTAGAAACGGGGGGAGAGAGCCTAAAATAACCGCAACATGGAATCAGGAAAGAGAGAACGCGTGATCGCTTTTTATAGCCGATTAGGTCCAAGACACCATCTAGATATTCTTATTTTGCTTGAATCAGAAGATTTTCATTGATTACTATTTTTGGTTCTCTACGACGTGTTGAACTTGTTCTTGTTCTATTTGAACCATCGTCGACTCTTCCATCTTCTTGTTGTTCCTGTTCTCTTATTGCTTCTACAATAAATACCAAAATCCGGTTCATCAAAATCTATAGATATCATGTGATATCTATGTTCACTTACGCTGATGATGCTATCATCATTGTTTCTCTATTGCACGTTGCGAACACTTTATCTTATGCGGACATTTTAGATTCTCTCCCCCCGTTTCTACTTTGCGGACATTTTTTTTGTTAATTAATGAAAAAAAAGTATCCGCAAAGTAGAATTAACCTTTTAATTTACTTGAAAAGATTTTAAATCTTTGTTGTCATATTAAATATGTAATAATTCTGTATTTCAATCAATATTGATATTGAATTTTTGAAGATCTTTGTAAGATATCTAAACAATAAATTTTATTTAGAGTATTTCAGAAATAGAACAAATAACACGTGTTATTCAATTAAATCATAGACTCGAGATGTGCACTTTCATCAAACATTTGATCTAGAAGATAGATCATCTCTTGAAATTTATGACCTTTTCTAAATGTACAACCACAGCATTGATCATCATCATTAAAATTTTTAAAAATAGTAAAATAGCGAAAAAGGTAAAAGAGTATAATTCGTGTATTAAATTTTCTACTATTTGTCGAGTGTTTTCTTCATGATCAATTCCAGAGACCTTTTGAAGAGTATCAATAATTTATTTATATAAAATAAAAATAGCTCGAATATTTTTATGTCTGCTAGACTAGCATGTAAATGCTATAAAATGAAAGTCCTTGCCACTCAGATCATGAATCCGATTTTTGTCTGTCTAGATTAAATCCTTTTTTTTTCGATGTTTTCTGTAGGGGGATACCTAGATCTGAGTCTTACACCCAGGTACCCCCTACGAAAAACATCGAAAAAAAAGAGACCATATCTAGATAAACCAAAATCAGATTGATGATCTTAGTGGCAAAGACTTTCATTTTAGAACATTTCTAGTCCGAAGAAAAATGCATGATTTTTGACCATCTCCTTTGTTGAATAAACACCATATGGTATATACGTAATTATTCTATTTAAATATTTATTTAAACAAATTTAAATTCCTAGAGGGGGTTTCCTGATACATTTGAAGTATTATTGTAGAACTGCGTAATTACTTTCCATATTGAAATATCATATTTTTTTCAGTGCATGTAACAGATACTTACATATGTATTTACTTAACTTAGAATCTAATTCCATAATCGATATCAAATATTCTTTCACAATGAAATCTTTAGTAAACGAAGTGATAATTGTCTATACTATTTTGTAAGAAGTATTAATAGTTGAATTGATTATAGTAGAAATAAATTATACTTGATGAACAATGGTGCGTAATAGTTCAAGAAGTTCATTTTGTGGCTCATAATACAGATAGCTCGATTAAAAATACAAATATTTCGCTGAATGCGAAACAGTAAAATATTATGTTGACCTCACATGATATATCTGTAAACTAGAATTTTTGAATCATTGATCAAGTACCGAATCACAATAATGTACGAGACCAATAACTGCAACAGTCTCCTATAATATAATACCTTTTTATATAGACTATGTAGTCCTACAGTTATTGTTCACTTATATACTTTCAGAATCTCTGTCTCTTTAAAATGATAATGACTGTTGGGAGAGAAATCTGGCAACGTTAAGCAAGATGATGATGACTTTTTCATTTGGTTTCAAATACTCTTTTCATTTTTGATCGATTTCTCATTGGCGAGCATGTAACATCAAATCAATATTATTTATTTTTGTTTTTTGGGAAAAGTTCAATAATACTAACATGTTTCGTAGATTTGAAATGCTTCACTATTTTCCTGTCTGAATCTAGAATAATAATGAAAGAATCTTAACATTAAAGCGTTCCTTTATTATTACTCCAGACATCTATCATCTTCGGCTAAGATGGACCACCTTTTCCACCCTGTACTCTAAATAAAAAAGTCTTCTTATTAACTGAGCTCATAAAGTTACATGATGTTTCATCTGCTGATGGTCTTAATGCTGAAATCTCGATGAAAAATATTTTTTATAGTTGCAATGATAGGTGTTAATATTGAGGATATTCTTTCTGTAGCAATTGACAATTGAGAACGAGTATTATTGTTCTGTAAAATTTCATTTTCATTGAAATTTGATATAGTTTTCGCCTTATTTAACCAATTCAAATGGAAGTCAGGCACTATTAGACGAGAATAAATGTAAGAGAACAACAAATGTAATTATTATTCCGGAATAATTATGCACTTATACTCAGTGTTCTTTCACTTAGTGTACTATATATAATGATCAATGTAAATATGTCACTAGAATGATTGTTTCATCCGTACAGTTGCCATTTATTGAGGAGAAGGGATCCACATGTTTCTTCACTTACGCAGGATTTATGTTCTGGTACAAAAAAAAACGTTAATACTGTAACAGATGTTTCATACAATTAGCATCTAATCATCATATGTTACTTTGAATAATATGATTAAATTATTACTTGCATAGTTATGATTTTCAAACTGAGGAAAACATTTCAATGAGACACAATAAACTAGTTGACTGCGTGCCGTTGTAACCATGAGCTACCGTTCATATCATAAATTAAAAGAAAAATATTTTCAATTAAAACACATATATAGAATCTATTTTTAACAAAATCTCGTAATGAAATAAAATAGATCGGAAATGTATCCAATGATAGTCAAATATCTGAACATCATTATATTCTGTATCATTTACAAAAGTATTAAACCGTCTCACTACAAGTTTTATTGTTACGTTTAAGTATGGTTCATTATTATTGAATATAGAAGAATATATTTAAAACATTGGTCAACGAAAATAAAGAATAATATTTTTAAAAATAATTGAAATAATGAAATTAAATAAACGATGAAAATTTTTTTTTTACTAATAATCAAATGAATATTAACAATTTTAGTGTTTAAAATGACTAATTTCATATGAAGAAAAGAACAAATTTTAATCCATTGAAAGATCTCATGACATTTTATAACAATATTCACAATGTAGACAAGTTTGCCTGATATTGAAGTTTAGTTAAAGTGACTTTATTCACTGAGATGGAGGAACTGAGACTTTTGATCATATCCTTCTTTGTTATACTACTACATGAGCAATGAAATTGAACATTTGAAAAATATCAGAAGAGTGTATGCTAATAGAAAATAAATTATTCTTGGAAATAAACTAATTTTGAATTTTAATAGTTTTAAAACATTAAAAGGAAAAATTTACTCATCTATAGTAGTGACCACAATTATAAGAAAATCTATGCAAGTATATGCATTCGAGTATATTCTACTCAAATAAGAGGTTAGATTTTCTTAATGCTATTATTAAGTTTGATACAATAAATATTAAGTGAATTGCGTCATTTTTTTGTCTCGCTATAATTATAAGAACGCTTGAATATTTTCGCTACTCTTGTATTAGAATGACGTTAGTTTTGATTGAAAGTTACATAGATAGATAGAAGAATTTCTTCTGAATATTTTCATAAAAAAGATTTTGAAAAATCATCTATATTTGGTTTTAAAATGGGATATTATCGATCAAACTAAAATAACTTGAAAATGTCACCTTTATTAAATATTTGGGCTGCGAAATTTGAAATAGAAGTCGATTTTATGATAAAGAGTTCGAATAGAAGACATTTTTCCCTTCAAAATGAAACATTTTCTAACTAAATACGTCGCTCCATTATAGAGATAGACATTGGTATAAAACACCTGTCATTCTTTTTCAGCAAAACAAGCACATAAACGGCTCTGAATCATTGAACTCTACATATTATTCATGTCTATCTTTATCGTGAAATGATATATAGAGTTGAAAAACATTTCATTTTGAAGAAAAATACAATATCATTCTCATAATTATGATCATGCAAAAAAATTTTATTAATTTATCAGACTGAAGAAAACAAAAAATCATAATATTCATAAGACATATGGTTTTTATACTTGTATTCTATATTCGCCTACAAACAATAATGGTGCACAAGTAAATGGCTGAAATATCATAGGTAAAAAAGAATGATATTCCACCTTTGTTTTCTCTTACTCTCTCCTTTTTCTTTTTTTTCCAAAGGAAATATAGTATATATATATATACATTACATACAGGTAATATTTCAGAAAAAAAAAATTATCGCATATCTCCAAGCAAATAAAATTTTTTATTCACATCGCGCAGGTACCGCACTAAACAGTAAGAAATCTATTCATTATATAAAATATATTATCAACTACGAAAATATGTTTATTTTAGCGTGACTAGATCACATTATCATACAAAAAAAAATTATGTTGAACAATTATACTATTTTATGTTTACTAGTGTTGATTATTATTATTCAAAGTATGCCAACGGAAAATAGTGGCTCATATGATGAACAAAATGATGATGGTGATAAAAGAATTACCCGAGAAATTCATAATAAAAATGATGGTACAACACATCATATAAAATCACTTGGTATAACATATCGACAACATGTAAAAGATAAACAATGTTTTGTTGAATATAATGGTCAATTATTAGCTGAAAATAGTGTTATAAAAATTCGAAAGAAAAATTTTCGAGTTGAAGATTGTTTATTAGAACGAGTATATCAAACATGTGGACCAAATTTACTTTTAATGTTAAGTGTAGTTTGTCGAGTTGTTGAACAACATACAACATCCGATGGTATAACATATTTTAAACGTGATACAAATTTATCATCCATTGATGATTTTGATTCAATCACAGATAGACAAAAACGTGTTATTACAGAATCATGTTGTGAAAATCTTTGTAGTGTCACTGAATTAACTAGATATTGTCATAAGTAATAAAATATTCAATAAAAAAATTTTATCATTTTAATTCTTATACAAGATTTTAAAAAAGAATTATTTTATAGTTCTTATATTCATAATAATAAAAGATTAATAAATAATAAAAATATATTATTTTGCTTTAATTTATGATTTTTAAAAATATTTTTTACTTTCTTAAATAGATAATCAATTGATAGTTAAGTATAAATTGAAATAAATTAAATTCATATAGAACAATAGAAGATGATTCATCTAAAATAATTTACTATAGGTAAATCATACCCCTTGGAGTGTCTGTTAATATACAAATGGTCTCATTTGAAAGACAACTTTCATATACCATATGCTGTTCATAAATAAACACTAAAGTCATGTCTCATTTGCGTATAAAAATTATTTATCAATAGTTTACAAGAAGGAGTACCTAGTGGACATGTTTTTTGTTTGTCTTAATACGTATGTTTCTTCTGTTCATATTCATTAATTTTATTTATTAGATAAAATACAGATAATATAAGAATATTTTTGTTTATTATTAATTCTCTTTATTGAATTATATGAAAATTAGAATTTGATCTAATAAATAATGTTCGATATATATCTAAGTTTTCCATTATTTCAAAAACTTCGATATTCTATATGAATTATCGTTTAAATCTAAAAGATCGTCAACAAAAATTTCGTCTATCATAATAAAAAAAACCTAGTTTACTAAAGTTTATAATTTTAATCCAGTTAAAAGCGTTTTTTTTTGTTTTTTATAAATAACGCCATATTACCATATGGTGTAAACTATATCACAATAATATAATATACCTCAATATATCATTAAATATTGGATTGAAAGTCATGACTTACCCGCCTCAAAAAAAAAATTTACTTTATTACATCAATTTAGTTTCATTCTTTTAAAAATATAATAATTATGCCTGACAAAATGTTATTTCTTTATGTTTATAGAATCTTAGTTACAATGGTAAATTTAACATTATACTTAATATCACTTTTTTTGCTTGGAAAATGTATTATTTTAATTTATTTCTTTATAATTATTCAACACTTACTTTTTTTTAAAGATGATATTACGTATATAATCGAGAATATAAATATAAAAACTCTTACTAAGACATGAATTTTTCCAAAGATTTAATCGAGCAGATAATATATATAGTTATATATTTAATTATTTTAAGTATTATAAGCAAAAATGACGAAAGAGACAGATTTCATTAGAATTTTATTTTAAAAAAAAGATTAAAAAGAGGTTTTTATGATTACTTATGTGAGAATTTTTACATGAAAAATAAGATTTAGTTTGTTTGTAAATTAAATAATAAATATTGAACAATTTTAAATTCTTTTCTTCATGGTATATTAACATTAATATAGGCAAAATTTCTAATATTTACATTTAATAATTAGTGAAAATAATATGTATACTATTCAACTATATAGATATATGTGCATTAATTAGATCTTCTACAAAAAGAATCATACTACTCAAGGATTATTAACATGTATTTGTAATTAATGAAAATAAAATTTTACATATAAACTTTTCATATATAAGCAATTAATATAATTTATTATAATGTAAAGTGGATGTCAAAGACGCCCTTTTAAGCATATAAAATAATATCTTATTCAATTTAACTATTAAAAAGTAGGGCAAAGTTAGAAAAGTATATTGATGCGCATAGTATTTCAACAGGAATTCTTTAGCAAAAATAATTCTTATTCAATTTAATATTTATATAATTTGTAATTATCTAATATCACTTCTTTATTTTGTTCATTTATCTTAAATAAAATTCACAACATCTTCAAATCAAAATTTCATGAAAATCAAACTAATTAAATAAATGTTTCATTAATAGAACTGATTGCTAATGCTTGTTTAAATTAATAAAACTACAAATTTTCTTGATAAGAAAAAACCTCTATTTTAAATCTTGGCTGTGTGAATTAATCTACAAATATAATTATTGATATGTTAGTTCAACAGGAATACAAAAATATTCTACTAATTTCATTATCTGTATACAGTTATTATTTTGTTTTCTTATATCTTATCCCTGATACATTCATATATCTGTTAAAAAAAAAAAAGAACAGAAAAATGCAAATACATAGATAAAAATATGTACATAGGAAAAAACTACTAAATCGAAAAACACAAAACAAAAAATTCACAGTAATGCTTTTTCTTCTGCTTTGTTTTTTTTTTTTTGTAAGGGTAATCTTTTATCATTCAAAATAAAATTTATATCTATTTACATGCTGTACGTGTTCGCTTATAATAACGTTGTGCTAATGAATTCATAATTGATATTATAAAATATCCAATCATAGCAGCAACAAAAAAATTAAACATTTTTGTTAATGTTGATATTTTTGTTATATGACCAGTTAACTGTTCTCCTGGTTTTCTATGCATTCTATCTTTTTGTTCATGTAACCAATCTTTAAATGGTGTTTGTAATAAACGACCATAATATGGTATATGTTTCATCCAACGTATAATACGTTCAACATGATGTTCACTAAATAAAAATATAATAAATGTTGTTTGTATACTCATTTTAATTAAAGCTTTGCCAATAATTGTTGCAAAAAAGAATCTCCAAAATGATATTAGAAAATAACCACATGTTATACCAGCTAAATCAAATAATGGATTAGGAATACTTGCACATATTAATATACCAAAAAAACCAATACGTTTTATAAGACGATATACGGAATAACGTATACGTGCAAATAATGTTAAATTTCGAGAATGATGTAATTCAGCATTTATTAATAATTTTCCAAATTCAATTAATTCTTCATCATTACCACCCTCATTTGTACCCAAACGTGCAGCACGTGCCATAAAATAAGGTGGCAATTCACCAAATGCTGTACCTAAACCCCAAAAAAATGCTTCTAATTTAACTTTCCATAAAATATTCCAGAATGATATCGGTCCTGTTTCTAATAAATCTGTAGCAATTGGTTGATTTGTTGTTGAAGATAATGGACAAACAATTTCATTTGGATATGGAGGACGAGGAAATTTTATTGAACCACATTCATATGCAGCTAATGTTACTTGAGCAATAAATGGTCCAAGATAGAGTAAAAATGTATGTAAACCTGTGCCTAATCCAACAGATGATGCTATACCTAGACCAAACCAATATAATGTCCAAAAAAATAAATTTTCTATTTCTTGAATACTTTTTTGATGTGAACCTTCAGTTTTATAAATAAATAAGAAAAATAATAATATAATATTTAAAAGAAATAATGTCTTTCGATATGATATTAAATATTTAAAATTATGATGGATAAGATAAATAATTTCAAGTAAACAATAATGAATTGTATTTATTGGTTGTCGCCATAAAACAATTTTAGCTGTTTCTCGACGTATTATATCATGTTGAGCTTTTTCAAGAGATAATAAATGTTCTTTTTCTTCAAGATTTTGATCAGCATCTGACGTTGATGTAATCGATTTACTAAAATATTTTAAAAATTTCAATTAAAAGAATATAATAAATAAATATTTACGAAATTGTTATCTGTTTTGATGTTTGATGCTGTTGTTGTTGTTGTTTTCGTCGACGATTAGATGACAATGGTGAATCCATTGTTGAATGAGACTCGATACCAGCTGTAAAATTCATTTATACACAAATAATATTAACACATTATTTTATATAAAAAAAAAATATGTCGAATATTCTTTGATTCTATGAACGATAAGAAGATATCTATGAGTAAGAAATGAAAATAAAGTCAACAAAAAAACTAAACACGAGAAATTCATGTGATAAACAATATGATAATATACGTATGTGTATATAATCTTTTACGTCGATACAAATCAACAAATCAAAAAGAAAAAACAAAATAAGTTATTATTGACACGTCATCTTCAACATATGACATTCCAGTACAAAAAAAAAGAAGCATAGATCCAGATGTTTCTCGATATAACAAAAACAAATTGGTTTTAAGGTTAAATGAGTCATTAAACGATTATTCAATCGTATTAAAAAAAAAACCAATAGAATGTCAAATATAAAATATTTAAGAAAAACTAAATAAAACCATTTTATTGCCATCTATCGAGAAAAATCAATGGATGTTCAAAATAACCATACTGAAATAAATTCATTTCTTTTTTTTTCCTTTTCTAAAAATCAATAAAACAATAAAAAAAAAAGAAAAGAAGGAATTAATTCCATTTTATTTTCATTTAATAATGTCATTATCTGAAGAATTAAATAAATTTGTACGCGATAAAATTCAATGGTTACTTGATAATCAATGTCGAATACCAGTTCGTGCAACAACACCAATTAGTTTTTATTATAAAACATCAGATAATTTAATTGATGAAGCTGATCATTATTATAAAACAAATCAATTAGAACAAAGTTTTATTCTTTATTCAAGATATATTACGTATGTTTAATAATAATAAAAGAAAATATTTTCAAACAGTTTTTTTTTATTTTAAGATTATTTGTTGAAGAACTTAAATTACATCATCCAGATTTTCCCAATGTATCTGTAAATGATCGAGAACGTGTTAAAGATGTAAAAAAAAAAATCAATATATTTATATTCATTTTTTTTATTTAAATAATTATTTAATAGATTATTCGTACAAAAGCTTTTCCACGTGCTGAAGAATTAAAAAATAAATTAAAAGAAAAATATGCAAGAGAATATGAAGAAGGCGAAGTATAACAATTGTAGAGTTTATTCATAAGGTTTTTTTTTTAATTTTATTATAGAAAACAATACATCCGCATGAAGAAGATACTATGAAAACATCAGCTGTATCTTTGAATACCGTACCAACAAAGTAAGAATATTTATTATTAAATGAAAATTCTCACTTTATATCCATTCAATCCCTCACAGAATAGAAGACCAGTTTCAAGATAATGATCTTCCAGATATAATAGACATTCAGTCTATTGAAACCACTACAAAATAGCAATATAAATCATCATGAGACGAATAATGTGTGTGTGTTTGTGTGTATGTGGATATTAACGAGAGGATGCTGTTCAAGATCTGGTGAATAGGAAATAGACATGTTTTAATATCATTCTATTGAATTTCATCCATTTATAAATTTTTATACAATCTAGAAAATAAATTTCATTTTATTTTTTATTAATTTTTAACAAAAAATATAAATAAATTGTTAATTAAAAAGTAAGATATTTCATAAAGTTATTAATTCTTTTCAAATAGCTAAACTATACATAATCTTCTAAGATGATATCATCCGACAGAGTCATATCGGTATGTGCTATATAAAAGTTCGGTGATTATAATACAATAGATTGTAGATCATTTCATGTTTATTATGAATTATTAATCTCTTATTTATTATCTTAGTATTCATCATGAAAATGAATTGACACTACAAGAAATTAAATCTAATTATGTACCAGGACAGACAACTTTATCTAATGTATCACCAATTGATAATACTTTAGAACAATTTACTAAGTAAATAAATTGTAATTTATTTTATTTTATTTTTCTTAATATTCTTATTTAAGACCTGCATTTGACCGTTCACAAAAACCAATAACAAGTACATATTGATTATATTTAATAATTCATTTAATTTTCTTTCTGTACAGATTCGACAAATTCTACTATGGTAGTATTTCGTCGAATTGCTATGCCAAATGATATTACACCTAAATTTCTTCAAGCAGCACAGCAAAATACAGGTTTATAAATATGAATGTCTAATTATCATTTAATATGTTAATTGATTTAGCTCGAAATGTTGAAACGTGTGGTATACTTGCCGGATATAGAAAAGATAATAATCAATATATAATAACACATATTGTCATACCAAAACAAAATGGTGGACCAGGTTAAAATATTTCTTTATAAATGTATTGTATATTAATGAATTATTGTTTATATAGATTCATGCGATACTGAAAAAGAAGAAGAAATGGTTGAATATATTTCAAATAATAATTTAATAACTCTTGGTTGGATTCATGTATATAGAAGAATTAATCTTTTTTTTTTTGTTTTTATTTATTAATATTTTATGTCGATTAATAGACTCATCCAACACAAACAGCATTTTTATCAAGTGTTGATCTTCATACACATTTACCGTATCAAATGTTAATGCAAGAAGCAATTGCTATTGTTATTAGTCCAAAATTTAACGAGTAAAAAAAGAAAAAAAATATATGATTTTCATTATTGAAATTATTCATATTTGTTTAGAACGGCAGTATTTTCGTTGACTCCTGATAGAGGTATTCCAGTTTTATCAACATGCACAAAGACAGGTTTTCATGAACATATCAATAGTCCTCCATTATATATGGTAATTAAATATGTCTTTTCTATAGATATCAGAAGTTATTTCATATTATACATTTTTACCAATTGTACACTCACAAATTCTTATTTATTTTATAGCCTTCATCGCATACAATGTATGATCCAGGTCTACAGTGTCATATTATTGATCTTCGTAATTGAAAACTATTGTTATGAAGACAATATTTATTTGAATGATAAGTTCTTTATCTTGTTTGTTGTATTTTTCTATTGTAATAAATATCATATTCATTCGAGATAAACTACATACACTTTTATATTTATACACGAAAGTTAATATTGCATAAACTGTCCTACAATCTTTGTGGTGGAGAATAAATGAAGAGGAAGCGCTCAAATTTTCTCTTTAGCATGAATGATACTTCATAGCATTCACATGCAGAACGATTCAAAAGTCAGTTGACCGAAGAAAAGATTAAATATTTCGGCTGCAATTTGATCAAATGGATTGATGTTTTGGTTAGTAGTAAAAGTTTATCTCAAGTTTTTTTCTCAAAGAAATAATGTAAACAATTACTTCTATTAAGTATTATTGTTAACATGTACAATAAGTACATGTGAAGTGTTTTATAGAGAATTATCAGTTACCATTCCAAGAGTATAATAAGAAGAAATCAAAACAATTTTTATGAATGATACAAGAAAGATGTAATTCGAGCAAATTTTCCGAACTACTTAGTTTGAAGATTGGAATTCATATCGATAACTGGAACGCACGTTTTAGCCGCATTCGGTACCATAATATCAACTTTCTTGTAAAATCAGAGTTTCATGCTTAAAATTCAAAATATGGTAGTCGTTGACTTTTAGGCTAATTAATTCTCATAATTTATTCTTATTGTGTCTTTGTTATATCATTCATAAAGGTTATTTTAATTTTCTCTCATCATTCCATTATCATTTTTCTTTATCTTCTCCTACTGTTAATGGCAATAGCAAGCGTAAAAAGAAATAAGAACAAATATAAACGAGTGATTGTATGTGTTTGTTGTTCCAAAACAAAAGTTTGTAATCAAGCGAATGTCACATTGATAGAATTAACTGAAAAAATATCTCGTAATTTATGTGAATGATGTTTTCAAATAAAATCAATCTAAACTTCTCTAGATGAAGATCGTCTACATTTATCAACTATTGAAAATTACTATTGATTATTACGTATTTGTTCAAGAATACTTTTTATTGACCTTTGACTATTTTGAAGATTAGAGTTGTTAATTCCACAATGTATCGGAAACTGTATATAAAAAATTGAATTCATGAGCTACAAATAAATAACAAGTAATTGGTGATAGAAACTAATCAAGATTTAGAATCGACAGTATCATACTGACTATCAGTACCTCAAAGTATCATACAAAATAGAACAGTCTTCTTATCTTAGAAGTAAGAATGAGTTAAATTGATCGTTTCTTTTATAATTTGAATCATTCAATTCTAAACGAGATCGTAATAATTTCATTCTATATTTCTCTCATCATAGCTGGGAAAGTTTTCATTGGTCATTGAATTTACCAATTGAAGGAATTTATTAATAAAAAAAACCTTTTCAAAAGTCTATAGAATCGAAATATAAGATAATAAATTGAGATTCAAAAATATTTTCAATATAATTATTTTATAAAAAAATATTCACACATAATCACGTATTATATCAAGTGAACGTAGACATCTTTTGATAGTTAGAAACTTGTAACAAATTCCTAACCAATCTTTGGATATAATGAATCATTTTATAATAAAAACTGATGAAATCAGTACAAAATTTTATTTATCTATTTTAAGATTTTTCTCATTTATATTATTGTAGAAAATTACTAAAAAAATCATAAATGGCTAAAGTACTTACAACTGCTTCCAAATGTGTGCCGAACTTAATTGTATGTATTATTATTAATTAAAAAATTGTAAATTAATTAAATTCATATATTTCTAGACTCTTTCATCAAAAACATCAATAATACATATTCGTTCAGCATCACCTATCTCTCGATCATATTCAATTCAACAATCATGTAATCCATTATCGAGTAATCATATTCAGTTACATCAACAAACTCATTATTCAACGATAAATAAAAATAGATTATTACAATCAAATAATTTTATTTATCATGATCCACTTTTTATATCGGTAGATTAATTATTTATTTAAATAAAAAAAATAATATTTTTAATTATTCTAGAAACGAGGAAATGCATCACAACCTAAAGGATTTTTTGGTTCATTAATGGATAATATAAAAGAAGAACTTAATAAAAATAAAGATATTAAAGTAAGAATAAAATTCTTTTTTTTTTGTTATAATAAATATATTTATTTTTTAAAGGATAATATAAAAAAATTTCGTGATCAAGCTAAAAAACTTGAAGATAGTGATGCATTAAAAGATGCTCGAAATAAATATGTAAATTCAATAATTATTTTATTACAAAAAAAGAATTGTTTTATGTTATTTTTTTTTGAAAAGAAAACTTTAGAACGTGAAACAATGAAAAGTTCGGCTGTTTTTCGTGAAAAAATCGGTGAAATTGGTGACAAAGTCAAAGAAGTAACTTAATAAATAATAAAATATTATACGAATATCTTTTTTTTTTAAATAGAGTGATATTCTGAAAAAAGCATCGGATTTTGGTCAAGAATTAGGTAAACAAGCACAAAAAGCTACAGAAAAAATTTCTGAAACAACACAACAAATTACTGATACTGCCACTTTTAAAAAAGTGTCAGAAGTAAGATATTAAAAATTTATTTATTAAATTTTCTTCTTCTTTTTTTTTTTTCTTCTTTTAAAGCGTTTAAGTACAATTAAAGAAGAAGTTGGTGATGCAACAAAATTATCAAGACAATTAGGTTATCGACCACCAGCAGTTTTACGAAAACGAAGTGATACTGAAACAGTTAAGAAAGAAAAAGTCTTTGATGCTGATACGTAAGTTAAAAATTACTTATTACTGATACGTATCAAACTTGCGTTCTAGTTCAGTTCAGACAATATCTAGGATTTAAGTGATTGTTCAAGCATTTCGTGAGATATTTGGACAATTATGGAAACGCCATAACGTTTGGCTATTAAATATTTTTAGTGCGTCTATAGCTGAAGTACATTAGAAAGGTGTTGGATCTTATCCAACAAATGCTAGTCAAAAAGTAAGAGTTAACTATAACTTGATTCTAATAATATCATCATCAAAGTTATCTGAGAAGTATATAGAATGTAATAATCATTGAATAGCAATTCCGTTGAGACAGAATAAAAAAAAAGATGACTTAAATGTCCTAATCAACATCTGAACTTCATTTTTTCTTTTGAAATTACTATAATCTCTTTGTCGCCAGTTAATACTGAACTTGAACGTTTCGATTCACTGTATGCCTACATTAAGAATTTTTTGTTTCATAACTTTTTACGGAAATATTAAAAGTGATTTTAGCATAAAAAGATTCGATAGATTATGATCTGAGATGTAAATCAATATTGATTTTTCATTTTAAAAAAAACTTTTTCTATTTAAAGAGAAACACAAACAATTACTGTACACAAAGATTCTCAGTGGTATCAAAGCTGGCAAAATTTTAAAGATAATAATACTTATTTACATAGTTTGTATTTTTTTATATTTATTTATTTATTAATTTTATTTTTTAATATAATAGAATTATTTGATCTTAAATCAAAATATGATGAAAGTGATAATTTAGTTGTACGTGTTGCAAGAACATTTACAGATAAAGTTTCAGGCGCATTGTGTATGTATAGAAAATAAATTATAATTAAATGATTTTGTTTGTATTGATTCATTTTAAGCATCAATATTTAGTCAATCGGAAACAAGTGAAGTTTTAACGGAAATATGTCGTGTTGATCCAACATTTGATATGCCTCAATTTCTTCGTTTTGTTCAGTATGATATGATTCCGAATATATTTGAAGTAAAAATAATTTTTTTAAATGATTATTTTATTAAAAAGATATTTATTTTTAGGCTTTAGCACGTAGTGAATTAGAAATTTTAAGAGATTGGTGTACGGAAGCTGTGAGTGAAAGATTTTTTAAAAAATATTTTCTAATAAATTTTATATTTTCAAGGTTTATAATGTACTTATTCATCCGATTAATACAACAAAAGCATTAAATTATAAATATTATTTAAAAATTATTGATGTTGGTGATGTTGAGGTATGAATTAATTTATTTTTTTCAATGAAAATTTTGATTGGTTTTTCTCAAATTGATAATTACTTTTAACAAGAGATTATAATTTTCTCTTTATTTTAGCTTGTTGCCGCTAAAATTATGGAAATGGGACCTGTTCTTGTAGTTAATTTTCAAGCACAACAGATTACTTATGTAGCTGATGCAAATGGTAAAGTTGTAGAAGGAGATCCGGTAAATTTTTTATAATATTTATTATTTTATTTTATTTTTTTGAATTAAGGAACAAATTACTCGAATTAATTATATTTTTGCACTTGGTCGTGATCCAACTATTCTTGATCCTCTATCCGCATGGCGTCTTGTTGATTTAAGCGCATCAAAAATCGGTCATTTTGTTTGATAACAATGTTTTTGTTTTTTGTTTTTGTCATAGAAAAAAAAATAGAAAACAATTTTTGTTCAATCTAATATTTTCTTTCTTATACATTTAAAATCCTGACCTATTGATCTATTATTATTAGTCATAAATGATTGATGGATAGATCGATCGATTGAAATAATATTACAGATATAAGCATATCATTGAAACATAAATGTCAAATGTATATATATATACAGTTTTTTTTTACGTAATCAACAAACAAAACATATACTTTTATCCTTTTTTTTTGTGTTTGACAAATTTTTGATCGATTAGAATAGACAAAATGTTATTTCTAACTTGCATCATATAATATATACATGTACTTGTGTATGTATAACGATTAGTACTCTGATTTGTCATATACGATTATCGATAGTTGAAGGAAAATGGGTTGAACTTTTTCCTTTGCGTGATACATATGTGAATATGATCAATTATACAGTTATTAGTGAAAATAAATGATTGATCGAATATGTCGAATTGACGATAGAGAAAGAGGTCATTTAGAATAACTATTTAAAGAAGTATAGAATAAAAAAAAAACGAAGAAAAGATGATCAATGAGACAGGAGAGACATTTATATTTATATACATTTACAAACAACTTATCTATTATTAACGTAGATGATGGTTGTCGATTATCAAGACATGTCATCACATCATTTGGATAAGAATAGAGTTTTTTTTCTTTTTTTAATTTTTTCTGTCAAATCAATATCTGACTTAGTATAGTATAAGCAAATAAAATCAATGAATTGATCTTTAACAAGAAAGAATAAAAGATTATATAGTCATATTACGAGTTTTATTCTCTTCTTTTTTCTTCTTTTATCTATCTATACAATAGAGAAACAAAAAAAAAACAGGAGGTAGATCTATCACAAAGAAAAGAAAATGAATGTCTCAAATGTTTTTCTCTTCACATAACAATATTGATTATATCAAGTATGTATCATTCATATATAATTGATTCTCTTCTATCATATATATTTATATATATATATACTTAGAAAGGAATTAACAGCTGTGATTCTGTTTGTTTCATCATCGAATTGAAAAATGAATAATGATACTTTATAAACAAAATTTTTGAATGAAATAAATAATGAAATATTCAATGATTATTTATATTCTTTTATTATTTGTTCGAATAATGAACACATTCGAATATGATGGTAGTGATGATGATGATGAAAAACAAATGGCATCTCATTCTGGTAAGTTTACTATCATATCATTCCTATATTTAATTGTCTAGTTACTCCTTCTTATCTATCAATATTGTTGAATGAAATGTTCATCATAATCAGTAAACCTTTCGACACTTTTCGATTATTAATAATAAAAAACACGTATGGAAACAATGTTGTCTTTATATGTTACATCATTTTATTATCTGATATTACAATTATAGTAGAAAAAAGAAAGATTATTCGATTTCTTGAATATTATATTGACAAAAAAAATATGCAATTGTTACTTTGATTTTTTATTAATAGTAATATTAATTGAACTAGCAGTAATGTCTTAGACATGAATATCTATTTATAGAAAAGAATAATAAAAGACCATGATTTGTCAATAATAATATGATATGTATGTGAAATAATTAAAAAAAATAGATATAAATAGCAGTTGGTGACCAAGAAGACAAGAAAGAATGATAAATGTATTTATTCCAAGGTACACAATGACGCATAAAACTATTAAGAAAATCTCCGAAACTTTTTCTTTGTAAAATTATCTTAATAAAAAATTTTAGTAGATACTTTTATTGTTAGAGAATTTATTATTGTTAATAAACATGTTGTTTTTAACGGAGTTCGAGTTTCTCAGTTTGATTCAGATTTAGAAAAAGTAATTTCAATTATTAACACACAATGAAAAGAGAATTATCCGTTTCCATTAATAGGATTTGTTGTAATCTATAAATGAGGACAATTTAGTCTTAAAAAAAAATTAGAAAAAGATCTCTATTCCTATTGTTATATGTGTTTTATGCACTTTGAATATCTATTTAGTTCTACCAAATTCCCAACTTATTAATCATTTAAGTTCATCTATATTTGATTCATTATTACCATCGAATATTTCACTAACTTCATATTTATATTCTGATCAAACAATTAATCTTCATAGTCTTGGTATAACTAGTATTGAATCAAATACATTTATTAATTATCATATACCAGTTACAACAATAATTCTTTCATCAAATTTTCTATCTTATCTTCCAAATAATCTTTTTAAACGATTTAATACAACATTAATTAATCTTAATTTACAACATAATCGATTTACTTCACTTCATAACAATTTTTTTTTACATTATCTTGAACAATTACGTATACTTGATCTAAGTCAAAATTATATTAATGAAATATTTATACAGGATTTTATTGGTTTAAAATTTTTAGATACATTAATATTACGTCAAAATCAATTAACTTCTTTATCATCAGCAATTTTTAGTCATTGTCGAAATATAACAACATTGGATTTATCCGATAATAAAATTTCTATGATACATTCAAATACATTTTATTTATTAAAACATTTAAAAATACTTTTATTAAGTAATAATCCTTTAGGACAACGTTCATTAACAAATAATTTATTAAAACCATTAAAAAATCTTGAATATCTTGATCTTGAAAATACTCAACTTAATAATCTTTCACCATTTTTATTTATTTTAAATACTCGATTACAATCAATTAAATTACGACGAAATACATTTCAAAGTAAAAATTTTAATTCGATTTTAAAACAAACTTTTTGTGGTGCAACTTCTTTAACTGAAATTGATCTTGTTAGTGCAAATATTCATTCACTTGATACTTGTACATATCATCAAATTCCTTCATTACGTCGTCTCTATTTAATGAATAATCCACTTGATTGTACATGTGATTTATTTTATTTAAAATATGGTGATATCTATCGTGTTTTACTTATTAATGATAATGGTATTGATCAAACACATACAAATATTGATGCTTATCTTAATCGTTGGATATCAAGACCTGAACTTCGTCGACATTTAGAAAAAGCGTATGCACATGGAGATTTTTCTCGTTTACCAATTGAATTATCTTTATTTGCTCGATGTTCAACACCGAATAAATGGAATGGATATGAAATTGATAATATAACTGGAATATATAATCAATGTCAAGATCGATGGGAAGCTATTGAACAAGAATGTCAAAATTATTGTCAAATAAAAAATTATACTGAATTTTCTTTAACAAAAGTTAATTCAATTTCATCAGGATTTATTCAATATAATTTTTATGTTATTGGATTAGGAGCAATTTTTATTTATAACCGGTGATATTTTATGTATAATTTAACAAATAAAATATGATGTTCAATAAAGAATGCTTTTTATTATTAATCTTTTAATAGATGAATTTTAAATGGTTAATTTTTGTTGATCCAGTCAGATAGGTGACGATCTAGATTTTCATATATAAACAGTTGATCGACAATATTGGAGTATTGATACTGAACGTTAAATATGTTCATTCATAGCAATTTATATAAGAATAATTTTTCTGAAAGTTTCAATAAAGACAGAAAAATTAATTAGATCAGATATGAGCAAGTTTGAATGTGTATCATTGCAGTTAATTTCACTATCGATTAATAACTTGTACTTTAATTTCATTCCAAGTCAACTCTATCTCGTTTTTTAATGAGTATTAATTCAGATATATTCCGGGTCTCGTGAAAAGTGTCAATTATGGAGTTAATTCTAACTCTGGGTCGTACTTGTCGATTTGTAGATTGAATCATTGTATTTAACATGTTGAATTTTGTTTTGCTTGTAAAATAGTATTCCGTATATCAGTTTACTATATTACGAAAATATTATGCGAGTCTATGAGGAAAATAAGTACATAGCTCTACGATGAAGAATGTAAACAAAGTTTGGGTAGTATTTAGAAAATGTTTTTTTTTCTTATACATCAAGAGAAAAACCCAGGTCAATGAAAACGGCTAAGTTTACGGTATGAAAACGTACCGTAAACGTTTTAAAAACGGCCTATTTACGGTATAATACGGTGTCAATTCGGTCCGTTTTTGGTCCGTATCGAACCGTATTATCGGGCACAGAATTACGGACCGTAACGTGTCCGTTCAGTAAACGTTCCGTATTTGGTGGTTTTTTGAGAATTATTGGATATGATACGGTAGTGTGTTTTGTACCGTATTGAGACCGTTTCTTGGCCGAAAACAGACCGATTTATATCCGTTCGCACTACTCACAATATTTTATCTCCACAATTAGTTGATTCAAAATCATTTATTTCATTAGCAATATCCAAGACGAATAATCCGAAGCTCGGATCCAACAGGATCCTACTAGTTTTTTGTAGCTAGCTCAGGTATTACCTGCATCATGCATACCATACTCCTCATTTTGTTATTTTCTCATATGTTATATATATAGTCATGATTAACGGTAAGGTATCCCATTAATGTTTTTTTTCTATTGTAAGGATACAACATACTATTATCCGGGTCATATGATAGAGGATCATAGATAACCCTGAATGGGCCCAAACAACGCTACGCTTTATTGTTACAATAGTAGAGAAAATTTGCTCTGTTATTGTAACAATAAAGCATAGTGTTATTCAGACCAATTAATGGTCATCTGTGATCCTCTATCGTATGACCCGAATAATAGTATGTTATATCCTTACAATAGAAAAAAAACATTAATGGGATATCTTACCGTTGGCCATGCCCATATATATGACATTGCAAGAATAATAACCTAAAATAAATAAAAAAAATGAATTGACTTAAAATACTTACTATTCCATAATTCAATAAGAAAAGTAATCTAAAATAGATAAAAAAGGAAATAGTTAAAAATACTTACTGTTCAGCAATTGTATAAGAAAAATAATCTAAATTAAACAAAAAAAAGAAATTGATTTATAATACTTACTGTCCAATAATTGAATAAGATTACCAACCTAAAATAGATAAAAAAATGAATTGACTTAAAATACTTACTATTCCATAATTCAGTAAGAAAAGTAATCTAAAATAGATAAAAAAAGAAATAGTTAAAAATACTTACTGTTCAATAATTGTATAAGAAAAGTAATCTAAAATAAACAAAAAAGAAATAAATTGATTTAAAATGCTTAATGTTCAATAATTGAATAATAATACGAATCTAAAATAGATAAAAAGAAACAGAAATACTTTAAAATATTTGTTGTTTTATAATTTAATAAGAAAAATAGCCTAAAATAAATAAAAAGAATTTTTTTTTAAAGACTTACCATTTCATAATTGAATAAGAATAATAATCTAAAATAAGAATGTTAAGTAAGTTTTCAAAAAGCGTCTAAAAACGGGGCGCAATCTGAGTACTGTTATCGGACAGAATTCAATACTCCGTATTACGGTCTGTAAACGTTGCAAAAAATATCCGTATCTATACCGTTAACTACTATCAGTATACGAAAAAAGTCGGATATCCGTATAGATACCGTTTTTTATCCGTATACCCATGTCATGAATACCGGATCACTTTTAGCGGTAAACCGGTCGAACCGGAAAAACCGGCGGTTAACCGCGGTTTACAGGAGAAAACTAGCGGTTAACCGGTAAAACCGGACAAACCGATGGTTAACCGCGGTTTATTGAAAGAAACCGGCGGTAAACCGATAATATTCCGATGAACTATATATACTAGAAACAGAACGGAAAAAAAAATATATATATACTAGAAACAGAACGGAAAAAAAAATATATATATACTAGAAACAGAACGGAAAAAAAATATATA
>JAJEKB010025227.1:0-13615 GCA_022393335.1 Macrotrachela quadricornifera | reverse complement strand
AAAAAAAATATATATATACTAGAAACAGAACGGAAAAAAAATATATATATACTAGAAACAGAACGGCTATACAGAACGGAAAAAAAAAAATATATATACATGTACATTTGCTGTATTATTTATTTTTCTCCTGCTGAAAGATACGAATACGTCTTAACGACGACAAAGTTCAAGTACGCATTAATCTTTTTTATATTTAAGTTTTCAATATTCACTTTTTAATTTAATTGTTTGAAAACTTATTGAATTTTTTTTAAATTCTATACCTTTTCAGATTCATCCTTTTAATATGTATTATTTTTAGATTTATTTTCTTTAATTTTTTTTTATTGATTTTAATAATTTTTATACTTTTTTTTTTAAATTCATTTTTCTAAATTTATTTCTCACTATTTTGTGTTGATTTTTTGTATTTTTACATTTTTTGTACTTTTATTTTGCGTGAAATAAAAATTTTATAAATCTAAAGATATTTGTAAAACTTTGCTATACAAACATTCAAAGAATAGAGTAAACGATATTGTCTAGTTGCACATACTAGCATCGGTTAACTCCGGTTTACCGAAAAAAACCGGCGGTATACCGCGGTTAACCGCCGGTTTATCGCGGTTTACCGGACAATACCGCCGGTTTACCGGATAAAACCGCCGGTTTACCGCGGTTTTGGGAGCCGGTAACCGGACCGGTAAAACCGCGGTTAACCGCCGGTTTTTGTCCGGTTTACATCACATGGGTAGATACCGTTTTTTATCCGTATACTACCGTTTACGGTCCGACTCGTTCGACCTGGGTAATCACTGAAATGGAAGCACCATCTTCTACCTTAGTTCGAGTGACTTGATCTCTGGATATTTGAGCAACAAGTTTTGCACGTTCTACAAAAACACCATTTATCTTCAAAATAAAACTAAAAATATTTTGGAGAACACTTTATGGCATGTGTTACCTTATGATATTTCTTAGCCCATTGTTCATTAGCTTGTTTATCTTGACAGAATACATAACATGCTGAAAATTGTGGTAGATCATGAAGTCGAGGTACGACTTCTCAACCTAATGAACCTGATACAATGAGAAAAACTTTTTCTTTAGTAATTTCCCGAATGTATTGTTCACATTTATTACTACTATCAAATGTTCTAAGATGATTGATTACTTGACGAAGTTGTTGTTGAGTATCTCTATTATCTTGTGTTGAATCAACATTTTGATCGAGCCATAAACATGCAAATGATTCAAGATTAGAAGTAGTAGATTGATTGATTGGTTTTGTCGGATGTATTTTATTAGTAGTCATGTGTTTAAAACAAATATTCTCGAAAGAAACAAAATGCTACGATTTTTCTTCTATCTGACATTTTTGTTTAACTATAAAGCTGTGTTGTTTGATGATTTCATATATCCGTTGCGAAGGTAGCGTTTTTCTTCTTCCTTTTGACAGAACAGCAAAAAATCCAGCATCAATAATTTTGAGTGACACAAAGAGACGTATGCTAACGGCAGTAGTCTGTAGATTTCAGGGAAAATAGAATCAATGACGGTCAAAATCGATCACAACACGAAACATAAAATATAAAGTTTTAAAAGTAATAGTCTGTAGTCACTAGGTCTCGTATCAGGCTTATTATAGACTTTGAAATATTTGTTAAACGATAAGAAAAAATTCTGACAGAATAATATGTATAAAAAATTGATAATAATACGTGATAGGCAAGCTTCCATTAGAAACATGCAAAACTCCGAAAGCTTTTGGAAAAAAGTATTTTGATGTTTTCATCTATATCAGATACAATGAGAAAAAAAACTGTTGATTAACAAATTGATGTAATCCTTTCATCAGAGTCAAGAATATTCCAATTAATAAGCGCTCATATTCCCCAAAATATTTCTATAAATAAGTCTTTAAACAGAGTGCATGTTTCTATGTTAGAGAGATATAGGTGTAATCTAATGACATTTCGTATAGTATTCATGTCAGTAATTAATTTAGCTCATAGCTCCGACAGACAATATAGATAAAAAAGAAAAAAAAATTGATTATATAAAATTTGTATTTTTGAGTCAATTCTAAGCGATATGAAATATCATAAATTAAGGAAAAATACGCCTCTACTCACATAAACTAAATTGTTTATGTTTTTAAAGCATTAAAAGAAGTGAAAGTTTATTGGAAATAAAAAAACAACTATCTGTTTTAAATAGTTGTGTAACCTCCATCTGCTAAAAAACTAGCACCTGTTGCAAAATGGCATAAATCCGAAGCAAGAAATACTGTTAAATTAGCCATTTCTTGTGTTGTACTCCATCGTTTTAAACATTGACATTTGACTAGAGTTGCAATAAGTTCATCCAGTGAAATGTTTAAATGAGCTGCATGATTAGCTGAAGCCGGTGTAAGTGTAGCACCAGGACAAATAGCATTACATCGAATATTAAATGGACCTAAATCGAGTGCTAAATTACGTGTCATTTGTAGAACAGCTCCTTTTGTTGTACAATAAGGTACAAATTCAGATTGAGCAATCCAACTACCAATACTAGCCATTTGAATAATTGAACCTGATCGTTGTTTTTTCATGAAAGGAACAACAGCTTTAGCCATCAAAGCATAACCACGTACATTAACATCTAATGTTTTTGACCATGCTTCTGCTGAGACATTTTCAACTGCACCAAATGTGAATATAGCAGCACTACGAAAACAAAGAACAATGATTTATAAATTAATTAAACAAGATTAATATACTTATTAACAAGTACATCAATTCTATTCCATTTATCTACAATAGTTTTTATTGCATTTTCAATTGATTGTTCATTAGCAACATCAAGTTCAATAGCCATCACATAATCTTTTTTGTTTATATCTTCACCAATAATTTTTGTTACAACTTCATCAACTGCATTTTTATTGATATCAGCAACTATGACACGTGCACCATGTAATGCACATGTTTCTGCAATTGATGAACCTATAGCTCCACCAGCTCCCGTCACCAAAACGACTTTATCTACTAACAATCGAGACCAATCACCATTTGGTTTCGATGCTTGTTCAGGAATTTCAGACATAATTATTCATCCAAGAAGAAGATCTATTATGTGTCATCGTATACATCCAATGAAAATAATAGATAACTCCATCTATCGTTGTCAATACAAATTTGACTGATTGGTTGAAAAGAAATAGAAAGACAACTAATATGGCTCATTTTCAGTAAAATAAAAATCGTTTAATCTATATTTGAAGATTCCGGTGAACGGCGAAATTACAATTTATTATTGTTTTTAATCATATCTTTTCTTACGAAAAATGATTGAATCGCCAATAACGAATGATTTTGATGAAAATATTGCATCAATTGAATTTATTCCATCCGATCCTAATGCAACATTTTCTTTTGTTACCAAATGGTATTGATAAAGAACGTCGTAGAATTTTTCCAAATGCTTTTAAACATTTTAATCTTCGATTATTAACATCACCAGAAAATGCACGTTTTAGTATTGTTTATGAACCACTTGATGTACCAAAAGTTTTCTCAATATTAAAAATAGATTCATCTGAAACTAATGAAAAACCATTATCAATTATAATTAAAACAAAATAGTTAAGTTATTCATTTAAAAAAAAACGTTTGTCATCATTAACAAAAGATTATATTATTTGATCACCTCTTATTCGAAAACAAAACAATACCATCATTTACACAACAACAATCAACTTTAGAAGAAAAGAAAATTATTCGAAATAAACCTAACGAACATTATCTGTTGATGAATCTCAACGGTGGATCTGCTACACGAATTAAACAAAGACGATATCCATCTGATGATGATAATGATTTCGATAGAACAAATGTTAGAAAAGACATCGGATAAAGAATGAACGTTGGCTTCCTATATTTCATATGATCAAGAAGACTGAAATATAAAATAATTACAATCGAAATTATGTTCAGCGGTAATCATACAAAATTTTATTTGAGAAAAGGGTGAGCGAATCTGTAGGATGAGCGCTACTTATTATAAACTACATCTGAATCATAGATGAAATCGAACAGATGAAAACTGGAATCTGTAGAGACGTAGATGACCTATTCTAGGCTGTTTCTTACGATCGGTTATAGCGACTATTGAGAGAAAATTGAAAGAGATTTTTTTATATAACTGCCGTCACTAACACTATTATTGCGTTGCTTCTTTTGTGTTCATATATCCTCTTACTTATAGTTCTCAAAGTAGAATTCGTGAAGCAGTAAGAAAGTACCTATATCGATTTCAGTCGAGGGTGAAGCGAGTCGCACCGACGAGCGTTACTTGTGTTTTATTAAGTTTTTTTTTGTATCATCTATTTAGAAAACAAATGCAACTGTTTCACCATTCGCTTTTCATGTAGAAGTATTGTCGTGTTCTAGTAAATGGATAAGTTTATTAAAAAAAAGGTAAAGCTAGTGTGACATCATTGATAATAAACCATAAGCAACTGTCGATCTATACTAACAACTTATTGGTTTTGAAAGAGCTCCAATTACAGAGTAGTAGAATTTAATATGTTCGAAAAACTACAAATAGTATTTCGCCTGGTTTGGCCTGCCAGGCCAAGAAACCAGGCAGTCCACCACGCTCTGCCCCCCCCCCCCACCGTTCAGGCCGGAAAAAAGTGGCCTCTTGACACCTCTAGTAGGTAGAGCCTGTTTATTAAAAAGAGACGATTCGTGCGTTGAGAGGAAAAGTCTAAGATAATAATTACAAAAAAGTGATGTTTTCGATTTAGAGTTGACAAAAAACTAAAAACTTCAAATGTTTATCTTCGATTGTTTTTTACCCAAAAAAAATCAGTTTAATCAGTTTGACCCTTTGAGTTCTAAATTCTTTCGGCTAGAAGATGCAGGATGGATGAAGATTTAAATGAGAAAACATAATGCAATATTTGAAAAATAAAATGTTAGTAAAATAAGTATTTCATAAAATTTATAATGAAATCTTGATTTATCATCAAGAAATAAAAATAATATTGATATTGCATTAAATATTATATAACTTATTGAACATATAATAGCATATTTTATTCTTCCACATGTTGTTTTACCAAATATAAATATATTTGATTTTTTTTCAATTAAATATAATTCAAGACATATATTTATAAAATATAAAATTATTTCAATACTAAATGATATGAAAATAACATAAAATGAATTTTCTAAAAATATTAAATATGCTAAAAGTTCAATAAATTCAATAGATATTGAACTAATTGTTTGTGTATAAATGTAAGGACTAGATGATAGAAGATTCGATAGAAGACCAATTATTAAAAGAACAAAAAAATAAACACTTCATAATTATTAATTATATTGACAGGAATGAAAATATAGTTCATGAAATAATGACAACATAATATTATTCCTATTTTATTTTTAAATAAAAAATTTTTTCTTTTATAGAAACTTGTTTATGTTGTTTAGTCATAACTATACAGTTAAAAGAAAGTAATATTTTTTCCATGGACTATACTCTCTTCCTCTCCGAGAGATTTTTGTTCTTTCAATTATTTTTTTATTGAAACTTGTGTGAAGATATAAGATCATCAAATCCTTCGTTTGAGGTATTCATTATTAACAAAAAAAATCAATATTTTAGAATATAGTCAATTTTCATAGAAACTATTAGAAAAAAAATGGTTATTCTTTCGATGTTTTCATTACTTAAAATTGATTTTTATGAAAAATAAATATCATATTCAGAATCAGCATACAAAAATATATTAGAAACTCTTTTTCTCATCGTAAAATATTTTCCATCAAAATTTTACCCCTACTTCCCGATTAGCTATGCGAAGTATTGGACTTTCAATGCCTCGCCCGGCGGCTACTGCATGAAAAGCTAGTGGAAGGCGACGATGTTATCTTTGTCCTAGGTCGAATGATCGAAAAATTGCTATGCAATGCTCAACTTGTAAGTCTCCTTGCTATCCGAATCATCATAAGATAATTTGTGACGTATGTATGGAGTCTTTTAATGAAGATAAGAAAAAAAAAGAAGAAATAAAGAATAAAGATTAATAGAAAAGGATATTGAAAGGTCTTCTACTTAAAACATAAAAAAGTTAAGAATATAAGAAAAAAAAAGAAATTGACGAACAAAAATTATTGAATTGAAGGAACTCGATGAATAGCAAAATTAATTAGTTTTAATTGAAAATCATATTTCCGAACTTCTTCTTCAATATAATCTAAATCAGTTGTCGATGGTTTTCCGTCAGACAGAAGATCATCGTATGTGTTGTTTGCATCATCTAATTTAGATTTCATATTTTTTTTTCATTTTTTTAAATTCATTTATCTACATAAAAAAAAAGTCAAACTAATAAAAAAACGCGTTTTTACATACATCATTCTTGTTAATACATAATTCTCCTAATAGGGAGATTAACGACATTTTAGTATGATGATCAAAAAGACGTAGGATATCTTGGGCCAGGATTCGAGTATATGCTGAAAATATTCGCCATACTACTGACTCCATAATAGAGTACAGTGGCTCCAAGTAGAACTCGACGAGCTCTATCGATTCCACACTTCATTTATCGAATTTTAGCGAGCCAATGTTTAGAAAATCGCTAATTACCATTAGACCTGTTATATTCACATATAACGGGTGTCAAAGAATAAATGAGCCTCTCCGTATTTTCCATATATTTTACTCATATCTCAATGCTTAAGAAAAATTTGTTTTTAATCAAAAGATTCGTCGTTACATTCTCTACAAAACCATATACTTTTAAAATTAAAACCTACTTGAAAAATATCTTATAAAAATGAAAAGTAAAAACGTATAAAACGTTTCACTTTGAAACTAGCTAGGAATAATGAATTATTATTCACAATTCACACAAACTCATTTATCCAAATTAAGACACTTAATAGATTATTTTTCTTAATTTAAATTAAATTTTTCTAATAGACAAGAAGAATTCATCAGACCATAAATTTAACTGATAATCTATTTCATGTTATCGATTACGGCTGATTTAATTGTGATGCAGTTGCCCACACAACAAATCACAATCTGTGTGCAGTCTGTGCACAATTGCTTTTATTGACCACAGTATGTTATTGACTAAAATCAAATAATAAAATAAAATCTTTAAGAATTTCATTTGAATATTCTTGTTGATTAACCGATTTAATTATTGTTATAATAAAATAATATTCATTTAATGATTGAATATCGTCATTCATAAAATAAATTTAATAATATTTCTTTTTTAGATTTTTTTGCATTATTTAACATTTTTATCCAAATAAATTATTTTTTATCTTCTGTATAATTATTTGTTGATGATTATCTATTTAATAAAAAAGATTGATGATATCTTCATGATTAGATTATGTTGTTTGTTCATCTTTTCTTGGTGATTTTAATTCAATTGGAATACGAATTTTTTCTCCAGTTTTTGGTGCATCAACAGCTTCAGAAAATAGTTCGCAGCTAATCATCGACATTGTGTTGATTTAACTCAAAGAAGATTTATCCAATAATTATCAACAATTCCTGATTGATTAGTTTTTTGTACGCATTTGAAAAATGAGAAATGATTTCTTTTTGTGTTATTGACTGATGATTGTTGTATTTTATCTGTTTGAATAATAATCCATTGGTTTATTTATTTGTTTTGGTATTAAATATTTATCATCATCTAAATCACTTTCAGTCTAAAAAGATATTTGTTATCAAAACAAATGAAAAATTTCATTTGAATGTGATCGTTAATCATTGGTTGGAAAAACGATAATATCATATAAATGTTCTAATTGTTGATATGAATTCTAATATCACCTAAATAATAACTTGATGATTTAGCAAGAAAACATATGTTTGAATCAATCATAAATTGTCTTCTATTAAATGTTGGACGAAAATAAACTTCATCTGATTTCAATAAATCATCTAAAAAAAAGAACATAATTGATTTAGAAATGATATTAATCTAACTAAAATGAATCACAAACTCCAAAAGCTAAACATGATTTCGTAATTGGTATTTTTAATTTTTCTACATTTTCTAAAGTTTTCTTTTGAATAATTTATAAATTTGATTTAATTAATTGAATATTATTTGATAATAAATGATAAAATAAATTTATTCGATTAAAATAAAATGAATAATTTAAATCAGATAAGAACATTATTAATTGTTTAATAATAAAACTAAGTTTTGGTGTTGAATATCTATCATCACAAACATATAAACATGTACTTATTGTACTTGTAAATTTTTTCATTGATCGACGAACTTGAATTGTTTTATCATTATTTATCATTAATACATCTTTATAACCTTGATAACGAATTTGAAATGCACATGGACAATTTGATTATTATTATTTTATTTTAATAATGCTTTTTTAAAATCAATTAAATATAGAATTATTTTTTTAGCTAAATTTCGACCAATAATTCCACATCTAAATTATTTTAAAAAAAATATTTATTGTGAAAAAAGGTTAATAATTTGCCCATCAGTAAAAGTATAACCATTTTGTTCAATACCATCAATTTGAATAATATAATCCGATTGTATATGAATTGTTGATGTACAACTTGAAAATAATAAACCAATTCGTGCTGCTCGTTTACTTATATTTTTAATTTTATCAAAATCTTCATTATGATTAATTATGTTTTTGAATTTGTTCAATTAAATCATCATATAAATAATATGAACGACTTCTTAATTGACTATTACTATAACCAATAAAATGATATATATGATTATTAATTAAAATTTCATTTAATAAAATATTTTCAATAAATTTATTATTTAAACAAGATGAATCAGATTTTTCTACTAAACTAGATTGATCAATTAATAATTGAAATTGTTTCCTATTAAATATTGAATTAAGTTTTTATTCATTATTAAAATATTGATAAATATATGTTAATGCATCAAAACCAGATCGATCTGATAAATAATTATTTTCTTTTTCTTTATCAAAACATAATATTTGTTCATCAATGATTTTTTCTTGTACATTTAAAAATTTTTCCAAATTTTGTTTTTTTTATAAAATCTTCTAAATGTTTACCTGTAATATTTAATCGATTTAATACAATCTGTGTTACTTCTTGAATTTTTTATCTTGATGAAATTTTCGTGAACATTCTTCGACCAGTGTTGACTTTCCAACAGAAGACACTCCGGGTATTATTATATGAATAGAAGATATAAATTCTATTAAATATCAAAAAAAACTTATTTATCTTAATAAAAATTTCAATATTACACATAAGAAAAAGTAATCAATTTTTTTATTGAATATAATATACAAAAATAGGTTCGAATAATTATCTATAATATTTTTTCCCAATGGATTTAGCACGAAAACGTAGCTGCAAATAGAGAATGAATCTTTGAAACATCTAATTCTCTACTCTATTATAACTTATGTTTTTATTGCACTGTTCTCAATTTGAGGCTTATTATTTTAAATGTTATGTGTGTCCACTGTAACATGAGCTCAATGATTTCATTTCATTTCATTAAAATATTTGTTTAGTAACGACTAGGAGCTATGGCATAAGATAAGTTGACTTATCCTATAGGATAACTCGATTTTTTGACTGAAATATTTGTTTAGTTAATTGTCCGAATTATCCTGTGAAACAAATTGACTTGTTCGACGAGATAACTCGACCTGTTTGATGATGACATGTGTTAAGCGAATCAAATCGAACTGTCTCACTGACTTATTTTTTCCAGCAGGAAGATTCGATTTATCTTATATGATAACTCGAACATTATTACTAATATGTTTTTAAATATAAAATTATGTTCTATGCCATTGAAAATAGATAGAATATGGTATGTTCACAAAGAAATACATATTTTTTTTTGCTCTTAAAAGAATACATGGAGATCAACGTTCGACATGTGTGATTTGATTTTTCATTTATTTTTATTGAAAGATATACACAAGTTAGTGAGCACCGTTTTATACATAACTATATTTGTAACTAGTACTTTTCTCTTCATCGTAATGCATTAAATTTGTATAAATGAAGAAAATTTTCTCGATATTTTATTTTAACAATCATAATATATCTGTATGAGGAAAATAGTTTTTAAAATGTTTAGTAATTTTATATTTGCCAATTAGACACAAAGAAGCCAATTTTGCACAATTTATTCGGGTTGTATTTCTTGTGAAATTTTCCGTAACTGTTTTCAGTGCTTGATAATCAACAACAAGACAAACATTATTTGGCAAAGACATATCCGTATCAACTAGAAATTGTTCGACGTAATCCTGATGAGCATCCATAAGATTAAGTTCAGTAAGATGAGGATATATAATAATTGAAACATCTTGAGTGTCGTTCTTTGATTTTCTATATAATTTGTTCTTTTGTGGTTTCTGATTAAGTACAGTTAATACTTTGATAAATGGAAATGCTTTTGCAATGCGAAGAAAAAATTCGTATTCAAATGGACGTTCATCATATAATGATATTTGACGAACATATTTAAATAATCCGGCCGAGAAATTATTTGTGATCTTATCATAATATTTCAGTCTATTTGAATATGAATATATATTACATTGACTACGTTGTTCTTCTTCAAAATAATCAAGATAAGAAATGATTTGATTATTTTTAAAATCTCTGAATGTATGTTGAATATCTTCATTGGAAGGTAGATCAATTTGATTATGAGGATAAATTATTGAGCGAATAAAAAATGTAAATTTATTTAATCGTGACATATGATTGATAATATTTTCTTTTAAATTATTCCCATCAATAAACATTTTCGTATTGCCAACTATAATATACAAATCAAGTTCTTCTAAATTGAACATTCGATGTAGAAGTGGGAGAATGAATTCATCATAAACATTGGTCTCCATATTGCACGACAGCGAAAAACATTTTAAATTAGGTAGTTTTTCCTAGAAAAGTGAATTCGTTCAAATAAAATATTAATGAAAATAATCTACCCTATTATTGATATCATTGATTATTGTAGGTGATGTGTGACCAAGTAAAATGTTAACATGAAATACTCGAAGTTGATTGAAACGTCCATCAAGAAAATAAAGACAATCACAAAAATGTTCTAGAGAGACACGTAATTCTAATAAGTTTGAAGTAACAATTAAAGGTAACATAACAGATGATAATCGTTGATAAGAAACTGAAGATGGATCGAAATTTAAATATTTTAAATTGGTGAACATAGTAAAGATGTGTGTAAGCACTATTTTATTGACATCTCCTGTTTTAATTCGTTTTTTATTTTCAGTAATACTAATAACAAGTGATGATATTTGATTTTTGACTACGTGAGTAAAAAAAGTGTCGTCTAAATAAAAATAAAACTCTTGAAAAACGAACCAATCATTTTAATATTGATTAAATAATACTATTGATTTTTTCAATTTATATTAAACTAACAAATTTATATTTTGAGTACTCATTGATCTAATCTACTCAATAATAAAACGAATTATGCTCATTTTTTATTTACTTATCATTTATTCAAAGTTAAATAATTGAAGTAAACTAATTTACCAGTAAAGAGAGATGGAGCTTCTTCGACATCAATACCATATAAACCAAGTCCACATAAATTAGGATAGTTTATAGCTTGAAAGATACGTGTCATAGAATATGATTCAACATTAAGCCATTTGATTTGATGATTAATCGAAGGTAAAATTTGTAAGCAAAACCGATCAAGTATTGGATCAGGTAATGAATAGATTAAATCGTCCGGTAAACATTGAAATAAGGTTAAACGACTTGTAAAATTTGGATCATGTGCAATTTTATTTAATCGTTTGTTGACACCAATTAAAGAATAAAGTATTGCAAGATTGTTTAATTTTTTCAAAATATAAATAAGAATTTCGTCCGACAAATCATCAATTCTAACACAAGAATATTCCATGTTTATATTCACTCAGCTTTTTTTTATTTTATAGATGTGAAGATTTATATACATCTATTTGAACAATGTCATTGATGATTGCCAATGAGAATAATGATATACTTTTCTATTGTCGTCTAAGGCTATGTTCACACTGAGAAAAATAAAACGGAGTTAACCAATATAATTGGCGTTGCTATATAGACACGCCAGTCACATTTCTTAGCATAGAGTTAATTTTTTTCAGTGTGTTTGACTCCTAAGGGTATGTTCACGCTAGACGAAGTGATTTAGGGGTGGCACTTTATCTTTACTTTACTTTACCCAGTAAAGTAAAGTAAAATGTGTATACTTTACCGAAAAATTAAAGTAAAGTAAAATAAGGTTCAAAGCATGGTCTTGTATTAATTTTTTCTTCCTTTACTTTTGAGGTAAAGTATGTTAACTTTACTTTACTTTACTTTTTCAAAGTAAAATAAAGATAAAGTGCCACTCCTAAAGTGATTTAATTTAATGTTGAATTAAGCGATATGATTGGTGCATTATCTCATGTTTTAATTTAAATCATCTTTTTTAGACGATTTAACTCTTAATGCGCCAATCATATTGCTTAATTCAACTTTAAGTTAAATCACTTCGTCTAGTGTGAACATACCATATGCCTTTTTGCAAATATTTCTTATGGACCTTTTTCTGATAATAGTGTTTGTTATGGAATTTCTTGTTTTATTTTGCTAAAATAAATATTAGGTGAAACTCGTATTTACATCTGAATCGGTCCGTTTTGTTTGAAATATACTTTTTAAGGATTTTGTGAAAGTACTTTTGGTAAGATTCTATTTATTTTTTTAAAATAGGTTACATTTATGAATGTTGAAATCAATTAAATAAGTTTTATCATGAGAAAAACGGATCTAATGATACATTGACGGAAATTGTACACATACAATAGAGACATCTCTCTTATATTAACATTTTGTATTGTGTACTTTGGCTACATCAGAGAGGCGTGTCGTTCATTCTCATTGGTGATTTAGTTGCTTAGTATGGACGAGTATTATCTTAATACGAATTAATATAATTCACTTTTCTAGTGTGTCCGGGCTCTAAATCAACAATGAACAAATGATTGAATGAAAGAACGAATGAGATTATTTCTATCGGTGATTGTCGTTGAACATGCAGGGACGTAAATAGAGAGGGGTGGGGGGGGGGGGCGTAGCGCTCCCTGCTTCTAAAATTCGTTTACGCGCTCCTACTTTTTAAGAAAGGACAAGTGGCGGTATAAGGCCATTTTTCCGCCCCCAACATTTTTTGAAAAAAATTACATGGTTAGAATCAGTATTAAATTCTGAACAAAACTATGTATTTTTTTAAAAATTTTTGCCCTAATACTCCTCGAAAACAAAGGAAAAAAAAAATTTTTTTTTCTTCTTCCAATTTGATCTAGATATAGGTTCTCGACCATGCTGATCACGAATATAAGGTTTGTTTTACATAAAAAAGTGATTTAAATGAAAAAACGGCCAATTCTGACAAAGGATGTTTTTTTACCTTAGCTGAAAAACACTACCTTTTGACTCTAAAAGTCAGTTAAGAATAGTAATAATACTTTATATATGTATGGAAATTATTGTTTTATCAATTCGTGACACATTAATGGCTTAACAA
>JAJEKB010025226.1:0-13987 GCA_022393335.1 Macrotrachela quadricornifera | reverse complement strand
AAAAAAAATATATATATACTAGAAACAGAACGGAAAAAAAATATATATATACTAGAAACAGAACGGCTATACAGAACGGAAAAAAAAAAATATATATACATGTACATTTGCTGTATTATTTATTTTTCTCCTGCTGAAAGATACGAATACGTCTTAACGACGACAAAGTTCAAGTACGCATTAATCTTTTTTATATTTAAGTTTTCAATATTCACTTTTTAATTTAATTGTTTGAAAACTTATTGAATTTTTTTTAAATTCTATACCTTTTCAGATTCATCCTTTTAATATGTATTATTTTTAGATTTATTTTCTTTAATTTTTTTTTATTGATTTTAATAATTTTTATACTTTTTTTTTTAAATTCATTTTTCTAAATTTATTTCTCACTATTTTGTGTTGATTTTTTGTATTTTTACATTTTTTGTACTTTTATTTTGCGTGAAATAAAAATTTTATAAATCTAAAGATATTTGTAAAACTTTGCTATACAAACATTCAAAGAATAGAGTAAACGATATTGTCTAGTTGCACATACTAGCATCGGTTAACTCCGGTTTACCGAAAAAAACCGGCGGTATACCGCGGTTAACCGCCGGTTTATCGCGGTTTACCGGACAATACCGCCGGTTTACCGGATAAAACCGCCGGTTTACCGCGGTTTTGGGAGCCGGTAACCGGACCGGTAAAACCGCGGTTAACCGCCGGTTTTTGTCCGGTTTACATCACATGGGTAGATACCGTTTTTTATCCGTATACTACCGTTTACGGTCCGACTCGTTCGACCTGGGTAATCACTGAAATGGAAGCACCATCTTCTACCTTAGTTCGAGTGACTTGATCTCTGGATATTTGAGCAACAAGTTTTGCACGTTCTACAAAAACACCATTTATCTTCAAAATAAAACTAAAAATATTTTGGAGAACACTTTATGGCATGTGTTACCTTATGATATTTCTTAGCCCATTGCTCATTAGCTTGTTTATCTTGACAGAATACATAACATGCTGAAAATTGTGGTAGATCATGAAGTCGAGGTACGACTTCTCAACCTAATGAACCTGATACAATGAGAAAAACTTTTTCTTTAGTAATTTCCCGAATGTATTGTTCACATTTATTACTACTATCAAATGTTCTAAGATGATTGATTACTTGACGAAGTTGTTGTTGAGTATCTCTATTATCTTGTGTTGAATCAACATTTTGATCGAGCCATAAACATGCAAATGATTCAAGATTAGAAGTAGTAGATTGATTGATTGGTTTTGTCGGATGTATTTTATTAGTAGTCATGTGTTTAAAACAAATATTCTCGAAAGAAACAAAATGCTACGATTTTTCTTCTATCTGACATTTTTGTTTAACTATAAAGCTGTGTTGTTTGATGATTTCATATATCCGTTGCGAAGGTAGCGTTTTTCTTCTTCCTTTTGACAGAACAGCAAAAAATCCAGCATCAATAATTTTGAGTGACACAAAGAGACGTATGCTAACGGCAGTAGTCTGTAGATTTCAGGGAAAATAGAATCAATGACGGTCAAAATCGATCACAACACGAAACATAAAATATAAAGTTTTAAAAGTAATAGTCTGTAGTCACTAGGTCTCGTATCAGGCTTATTATAGACTTTGAAATATTTGTTAAACGATAAGAAAAAATTCTGACAGAATAATATGTATAAAAAATTGATAATAATACGTGATAGGCAAGCTTCCATTAGAAACATGCAAAACTCCGAAAGCTTTTGGAAAAAAGTATTTTGATGTTTTCATCTATATCAGATACAATGAGAAAAAAAACTGTTGATTAACAAATTGATGTAATCCTTTCATCAGAGTCAAGAATATTCCAATTAATAAGCGCTCATATTCCCCAAAATATTTCTATAAATAAGTCTTTAAACAGAGTGCATGTTTCTATGTTAGAGAGATATAGGTGTAATCTAATGACATTTCGTATAGTATTCATGTCAGTAATTAATTTAGCTCATAGCTCCGACAGACAATATAGATAAAAAAGAAAAAAAAATTGATTATATAAAATTTGTATTTTTGAGTCAATTCTAAGCGATATGAAATATCATAAATTAAGGAAAAATACGCCTCTACTCACATAAACTAAATTGTTTATGTTTTTAAAGCATTAAAAGAAGTGAAAGTTTATTGGAAATAAAAAAACAACTATCTGTTTTAAATAGTTGTGTAACCTCCATCTGCTAAAAAACTAGCACCTGTTGCAAAATGGCATAAATCCGAAGCAAGAAATACTGTTAAATTAGCCATTTCTTGTGTTGTACTCCATCGTTTTAAACATTGACATTTGACTAGAGTTGCAATAAGTTCATCCAGTGAAATGTTTAAATGAGCTGCATGATTAGCTGAAGCCGGTGTAAGTGTAGCACCAGGACAAATAGCATTACATCGAATATTAAATGGACCTAAATCGAGTGCTAAATTACGTGTCATTTGTAGAACAGCTCCTTTTGTTGTACAATAAGGTACAAATTCAGATTGAGCAATCCAACTACCAATACTAGCCATTTGAATAATTGAACCTGATCGTTGTTTTTTCATGAAAGGAACAACAGCTTTAGCCATCAAAGCATAACCACGTACATTAACATCTAATGTTTTTGACCATGCTTCTGCTGAGACATTTTCAACTGCACCAAATGTGAATATAGCAGCACTACGAAAACAAAGAACAATGATTTATAAATTAATTAAACAAGATTAATATACTTATTAACAAGTACATCAATTCTATTCCATTTATCTACAATAGTTTTTATTGCATTTTCAATTGATTGTTCATTAGCAACATCAAGTTCAATAGCCATCACATAATCTTTTTTGTTTATATCTTCACCAATAATTTTTGTTACAACTTCATCAACTGCATTTTTATTGATATCAGCAACTATGACACGTGCACCATGTAATGCACATGTTTCTGCAATTGATGAACCTATAGCTCCACCAGCTCCCGTCACCAAAACGACTTTATCTACTAACAATCGAGACCAATCACCATTTGGTTTCGATGCTTGTTCAGGAATTTCAGACATAATTATTCATCCAAGAAGAAGATCTATTATGTGTCATCGTATACATCCAATGAAAATAATAGATAACTCCATCTATCGTTGTCAATACAAATTTGACTGATTGGTTGAAAAGAAATAGAAAGACAACTAATATGGCTCATTTTCAGTAAAATAAAAATCGTTTAATCTATATTTGAAGATTCCGGTGAACGGCGAAATTACAATTTATTATTGTTTTTAATCATATCTTTTCTTACGAAAAATGATTGAATCGCCAATAACGAATGATTTTGATGAAAATATTGCATCAATTGAATTTATTCCATCCGATCCTAATGCAACATTTTCTTTTGTTACCAAATGGTATTGATAAAGAACGTCGTAGAATTTTTCCAAATGCTTTTAAACATTTTAATCTTCGATTATTAACATCACCAGAAAATGCACGTTTTAGTATTGTTTATGAACCACTTGATATACCAAAAGTTTTCTCAATATTAAAAATAGATTCATCTGAAACTAATGAAAAACCATTATCAATTATAATTAAAACAAAATAGTTAAGTTATTCATTTAAAAAAAAACGTTTGTCATCATTAACAAAAGATTATATTATTTGATCACCTCTTATTCGAAAACAAAACAATACCATCATTTACACAACAACAATCAACTTTAGAAGAAAAGAAAATTATTCGAAATAAACCTAACGAACATTATCTGTTGATGAATCTCAACGGTGGATCTGCTACACGAATTAAACAAAGACGATATCCATCTGATGATGATAATGATTTCGATAGAACAAATGTTAGAAAAGACATCGGATAAAGAATGAACGTTGGCTTCCTATATTTCATATGATCAAGAAGACTGAAATATAAAATAATTACAATCGAAATTATGTTCAGCGGTAATCATACAAAATTTTATTTGAGAAAAGGGTGAGCGAATCTGTAGGATGAGCGCTACTTATTATAAACTACATCTGAATCATAGATGAAATCGAACAGATGAAAACTGGAATCTGTAGAGACGTAGATGACCTATTCTAGGCTGTTTCTTACGATCGGTTATAGCGACTATTGAGAGAAAATTGAAAGAGATTTTTTTATATAACTGCCGTCACTAACACTATTATTGCGTTGCTTCTTTTGTGTTCATATATCCTCTTACTTATAGTTCTCAAAGTAGAATTCGTGAAGCAGTAAGAAAGTACCTATATCGATTTCAGTCGAGGGTGAAGCGAGTCGCACCGACGAGCGTTACTTGTGTTTTATTAAGTTTTTTTTTGTATCATCTATTTAGAAAACAAATGCAACTGTTTCACCATTCGCTTTTCATGTAGAAGTATTGTCGTGTTCTAGTAAATGGATAAGTTTATTAAAAAAAAGGTAAAGCTAGTGTGACATCATTGATAATAAACCATAAGCAACTGTCGATCTATACTAACAACTTATTGGTTTTGAAAGAGCTCCAATTACAGAGTAGTAGAATTTAATATGTTCGAAAAACTACAAATAGTATTTCGCCTGGTTTGGCCTGCCAGGCCAAGAAACCAGGCAGTCCACCACGCTCTGCCCCCCCCCCCACCGTTCAGGCCGGAAAAAAGTGGCCTCTTGACACCTCTAGTAGGTAGAGCCTGTTTATTAAAAAGAGACGATTCGTGCGTTGAGAGGAAAAGTCTAAGATAATAATTACAAAAAAGTGATGTTTTCGATTTAGAGTTGACAAAAAACTAAAAACTTCAAATGTTTATCTTCGATTGTTTTTTACCCAAAAAAAATCAGTTTAATCAGTTTGACCCTTTGAGTTCTAAATTCTTTCGGCTAGAAGATGCAGGATGGATGAAGATTTAAATGAGAAAACATAATGCAATATTTGAAAAATAAAATGTTAGTAAAATAAGTATTTCATAAAATTTATAATGAAATCTTGATTTATCATCAAGAAATAAAAATAATATTGATATTGCATTAAATATTATATAACTTATTGAACATATAATAGCATATTTTATTCTTCCACATGTTGTTTTACCAAATATAAATATATTTGATTTTTTTTCAATTAAATATAATTCAAGACATATATTTATAAAATATAAAATTATTTCAATACTAAATGATATGAAAATAACATAAAATGAATTTTCTAAAAATATTAAATATGCTAAAAGTTCAATAAATTCAATAGATATTGAACTAATTGTTTGTGTATAAATGTAAGGACTAGATGATAGAAGATTCGATAGAAGACCAATTATTAAAAGAACAAAAAAATAAACACTTCATAATTATTAATTATATTGACAGGAATGAAAATATAGTTCATGAAATAATGACAACATAATATTATTCCTATTTTATTTTTAAATAAAAAATTTTTTCTTTTATAGAAACTTGTTTATGTTGTTTAGTCATAACTATACAGTTAAAAGAAAGTAATATTTTTTCCATGGACTATACTCTCTTCCTCTCCGAGAGATTTTTGTTCTTTCAATTATTTTTTTATTGAAACTTGTGTGAAGATATAAGATCATCAAATCCTTCGTTTGAGGTATTCATTATTAACAAAAAAAATCAATATTTTAGAATATAGTCAATTTTCATAGAAACTATTAGAAAAAAAATGGTTATTCTTTCGATGTTTTCATTACTTAAAATTGATTTTTATGAAAAATAAATATCATATTCAGAATCAGCATACAAAAATATATTAGAAACTCTTTTTCTCATCGTAAAATATTTTCCATCAAAATTTTACCCCTACTTCCCGATTAGCTATGCGAAGTATTGGACTTTCAATGCCTCGCCCGGCGGCTACTGCATGAAAAGCTAGTGGAAGGCGACGATGTTATCTTTGTCCTAGGTCGAATGATCGAAAAATTGCTATGCAATGCTCAACTTGTAAGTCTCCTTGCTATCCGAATCATCATAAGATAATTTGTGACGTATGTATGGAGTCTTTTAATGAAGATAAGAAAAAAAAAGAAGAAATAAAGAATAAAGATTAATAGAAAAGGATATTGAAAGGTCTTCTACTTAAAACATAAAAAAGTTAAGAATATAAGAAAAAAAAAGAAATTGACGAACAAAAATTATTGAATTGAAGGAACTCGATGAATAGCAAAATTAATTAGTTTTAATTGAAAATCATATTTCCGAACTTCTTCTTCAATATAATCTAAATCAGTTGTCGATGGTTTTCCGTCAGACAGAAGATCATCGTATGTGTTGTTTGCATCATCTAATTTAGATTTCATATTTTTTTTTCATTTTTTTAAATTCATTTATCTACATAAAAAAAAAGTCAAACTAATAAAAAAACGCGTTTTTACATACATCATTCTTGTTAATACATAATTCTCCTAATAGGGAGATTAACGACATTTTAGTATGATGATCAAAAAGACGTAGGATATCTTGGGCCAGGATTCGAGTATATGCTGAAAATATTCGCCATACTACTGACTCCATAATAGAGTACAGTGGCTCCAAGTAGAACTCGACGAGCTCTATCGATTTCACGCCTCACTCGTCAAACTGGAACAAGCCTTTGTTCAAAAAATCGCGAATTACCATTAGACCTGTTATATTCACATATAGACATAGGGTGATTTTCAAAAAACTTTTTTTCACTCTCTCATGAGCTGGCTCCAACAGAACTAATGGTGGTTCCAGATAGATCTCGACGAGCTCTATCGATTTCACGTCTCACTTGTTAAACTGGAACAAGTCATTGTCAGAGAAATCGCTAATTACCATTAGACCTGTTATATTCACATATAACGGGTGTCAAAGAATAAATGAGCCTCTCCGTATTTTCCATATATTTTACTCATATCTCAATGCTTAAGGAAAATTTGTTTTTATCAAAAGATTCGTCGTTACATTCTCTACAAAACCATATACTTTTAAAATTAAAACCTACTTGAAAAATATCTTAAAAAAATGAAAAGTAAAAACGTATAAAACGTTTCACTTTGAAACTAGCTAGGAATAATGAATTATTATTCACAATTCACACAAACTCATTTAGCCAAATTAAGACACTTAATACATTATTTTTCTTAATTTAAATTAAATTTTTCTAATAGACAAGAAGAATTCATCGGACCATAAGTTTAACTGATAATCTATTTCATGTTATCGATTACGGCTGATTTAATTGTGATGCAGTTGCCCACACAACAAATCACAATCTGTGTGCAGTCTGTGCACAATTGCTTTTATTGATCACAGTATGTTATTGACTAAAATCAAATAAATAAATAAAATCTTTAAGAATTTCATTTGAATATTCTTGTTGATTAACCGATTTAATTATTGTTATAATAAAATAATATTCATTTAATGATTGAATATCGTCATTCATAAAATAAATTTAATAATATTTCTTTTGATAAATATTTAAATTGATTTTCATTTAATAATTTTATTGAAAATTCTTCTTTAGATTTTTTTGCATTATTTAACATTTTTATCCAAATAAATTATTTTTTATCTTCTGTATAATTATTTGTTGATGATTATCTATTTAATAAAAAAGATTGATGATATCTTCATGATTAGATTATGTTGTTTGTTCATCTTTTCTTGGTGATTTTAATTCAATTGGAATACGAATTTTTTCTCCAGTTTTTGGTGCATCAACAGCTTCAGAAAATAGTTCGCAGCTAATCATCGACATTGTGTTGATTTAACTCAAAGAAGATTTATCCAATAATTATCAACAATTCCTGATTGATTAGTTTTTTGTACGCATTTGAAAAATGAGAAATGATTTCTTTTTGTGTTATTGACTGATGATTGTTGTATTTTATCTGTTTGAATAATAATCCATTGGTTTATTTATTTGTTTTGGTATTAAATATTTATCATCATCTAAATCACTTTCAGTCTAAAAAGATATTTTTATCAAAACAAATGAAAAATTTCATTTGAATGTGATCGTTAATCATTGGTTGGAAAAACGATAATATCATATAAATGTTCTAATTGTTGATATGAATTCTAATATCACCTAAATAATAACTTGATGATTTAGCAAGAAAACATATGTTTGAATCAATCATAAATTGTCTTCTATTAAATGTTGGACGAAAATAAACTTCATCTGATTTCAATAAATCATCTAAAAAAAAGAATATAATTGATTTAGAAATGATATTAATCTAACTAAAATGAATCACAAACTCCAAAAGCTAAACATGATTTCGTAATTGGTATTTTTAATTTTTCTACATTTTCGAAAGTTTTCTTTTGAATAATTTAAATCAGATAAGAACATTATTAATTGTTTAATAATAAAACTAAGTTTTGGTGTTGAATATCTATCATCACAAACATATAAACATGTACTTATTGTACTTGTAAATTTTTTCATTGATCGACGAACTTGAATCGTTTTATCATTATTTATCATTAATACATCTTTATAACCTTGATAACGAATTTGAAATGCACATGGACAATTTGATTATTATTATTTTATTTTAATAATGCTTTTTTAAAATCAATTAAATATAGAATTATTTTTTTAGCTAAATTTCGACCAATAATTCCACATCTAAATTATTTTTAAAAAAATATTTATTGTGAAAAAAGGTTAATAATTTGCCCATCAGTAAAAGTATAACCATTTTGTTCAATACCATCAATTTGAATAATATAATCCGATTGTGTATATGAATTGTTGATGTACAACTTGAAAATAATAAACCAATTCGTGCTGCTCGTTTACTTATATTTTTAATTTTATCAAAATCTTCATTATGATTAATTATGTTTTTGAATTTGTTCAATTAAATCATCATATAAATAATATGAACGACTTCTTAATTGACTATTACTATAACCAATAAAATGATATATATGATTATTAATTAAAATTTCATTTAATAAAATATTTTCAATAAATTTATTATTTAAACAAGATGAATCAGATTTTTCTACTAAACTAGATTGATCAATTAATAATTGAAATTGTTTCCTATTAAATATTGAATTAAGTTTTTATTCATTATTAAAATATTGATAAATATATGTTAATGCATCAAAACCAGATCGATCTGATAAATAATTATTTTCTTTTTCTTTATCAAAACATAATATTTGTTCATCAATGATTTTTTCTTGTACATTTAAAAATTTTTCCAAATTTTGTTTTTTTTATAAAATCTTCTAAATGTTTACCTGTAATATTTAATCGATTTAATACAATCTGTGTTACTTCTTGAATTTTTTATCTTGATGAAATTTTCGTGAACATTCTTCGACCAGTGTTGACTTTCCAACAGAAGACACTCCGGGTATTATTATATGAATAGAAGATATAAATTCTATTAAATATCAAAAAAAACTTATTTATCTTAATAAAAATTTCAATATTACACATAAGAAAAAGTAATCAATTTTTTTATTGAATATAATATACAAAAATAGGTTCGAATAATTATCTATAATATTTTTTCCCAATGGATTTAGCACGAAAACGTAGCTGCAAATAGAGAATGAATCTTTGAAACATCTAATTCTCTACTCTATTATAACTTATGTTTTTATTGCACTGTTCTCAATTTGAGGCTTATTATTTTAAATGTTATGTGTGTCCACTGTAACATGAGCTCAATGATTTCATTTCATTTCATTAAAATATTTGTTTAGTAACGACTAGGAGCTATGGCATAAGATAAGTTGACTTATCCTATAGGATAACTCGATTTTTTGACTGAAATATTTGTTTAGTTAATTGTCCGAATTATCCTGTGAAACAAATTGACTTGTTCGACGAGATAACTCGACCTGTTTGATGATGACATGTGTTAAGCGAATCAAATCGAACTGTCTCACTGACTTATTTTTTCCAGCAGGAAGATTCGATTTATCTTATATGATAACTCGAACATTATTACTAATATGTTTTTAAATATAAAATTATGTTCTATGCCATTGAAAATAGATAGAATATGGTATGTTCACAAAGAAATACATATTTTTTTTTGCTCTTAAAAGAATACATGGAGATCAACGTTCGACATGTGTGATTTGATTTTTCATTTATTTTTATTGAAAGATATACACAAGTTAGTGAGCACCGTTTTATACATAACTATATTTGACCGTTAGTATTCATTTGTAACTAGTACTTTTCTCTTCATCATAATGCATTAAATTTATATAAATGAAGAAAATTTTCTCGATATTTTATTTTAACAATCATAATATATCTGTATGAGGAAAATAGTTTTTAAAATGTTTAGTAATTTTATATCTGCCAATTAGACACAAAGAAGCCAATTTTGCACAATTAATTCGGGTTGTATTTCTTATGAAATTTTCCGTAACTGTTTTCAGTGCTTGATAATCAACAACAAGACAAACATTATTTGACAAAGACATATCCGTATCAACTAGAAATTGTTCGACGTAATCCTGATGAGCATCCATAAGATTAAGTTCAGTAAGATGAGGATATTTAATAATTGAAACATCTTGAGTGTCGTTCTTTGATTTTCTATATAATTTGTTCTTTTGTGGTTTCTGATTAAGTATAGTTAATTTTTTGATAAATGGAAATGCTTTTGCAATGCGAAGAAAAAATTCGTATTCAAATGGACGTTCATCATATAATGATATTTGACGAACATATTTAAATAATCCGGCCGAGAAATTATTTGTGATCTTATCATAATATTTCAGTCTATTTGAATATGAATATATATTACATTGACTACGTTGTTTTTCTTCAAAATAATCAAGATAAGAAATAATTTGATTATTTTTAAAATCTCTGAATGTATGTTGAATATCTTCATTGGAAGGTAGATCAATTTGATTATGAGGATAAATTATTGAGCGAATAAAAAATGTAAATTTATTTAATCGTGACATATGATTGATAATATTTTCTTTTAAATTATTCCCATCAATAAACATTTTCGTATTGTCAACTATAATATACAAATCAAGTTCTTCTAAATTCAACATTCGATGTAGAAGTGGGAGAATGAATTCATCATAAACATTGGTCTCCATATTGCACGACAGCGAAAAACATTTTAAATTAGGTAGTTTTTCCTAGAAAAGTGAATTCGTTAAAATAAAATATTAATGAAAATAATCTACCCTATTATTGATATCATTGATTATTGTAGGTGATGTGAGACCAAGTAAAATGTTAACATGAAATACTCGAAGTTGATTGAAACGTCCATCAAGAAAATAAAGACAATCACAAAAATGTTCTAGAGAGACACGTAATTCTAATAAGTTTGAAGTAACAATTAAAGGTAACATATCAGATGATAATCGTTGATAAGAAACTGAAGATGGATCGAAATTTAAATATTTTAAATTGGTGAACATAGTAAAGATGTGTGTAAGCACTATTTTATTGACATCTTTTGTTTTGATTCGTTTTTTATTTTCAGTAATACTAATAACAAGTGATGATATTTGATTTTTGACCACGTGAGTAAAAACAGTGTCGTCTAAATAAAAATAAAACTCTTGAAAAACGAACCAATCATTTTAATATTGATTAAATAATACTATTGATTTTTTCAATTTATATTAAACTAACAAATTTATATTTTGAGTACTCAGTGATCTAATCTACTCAATAATAAAACGAATTATGCTCATTTTTTATTTACTTATCATTTATTCAAAGTTAAATAATTGAAGTAAACTAATTTACCAGTAAAGAGAGATGGAGCTTCTTCGACATCAATACCATATAAACCAAGTCCACATAAATTAGGATAGTTTATAGCTTGAAAGATACGTGTCATAGAATATGATTCAACATTAAGCCATTTGATTTGATGATTAATCGAAGGTAAAATTTGTAAGCAAAACCGATCAAGTATTGGATCAGGTAATGAATAGATTAAATCGTCCGGTAAACATTGAAATAAGGTTAAACGACTTGTAAAATTTGGATCATGTGCAATTTTATTTAATCGTTTGTTGACACCAATTAAAGAATAAAGTATTGCAAGATTGTTTAATTTTTTCAAAATATAAATAAGAATTTCGTCCGACAAATCATCAATTCTAACACAAGAATATTCCATGTTTATATTCACTCAGCTTTTTTTTATTTTATAGATGTGAAGATTTATATACATCTATTTGAACAATGTCATTGATGATTGCCAATGAGAATAATGATATACTTTTCTATTGTCGTCTAAGGCTATGTTCACACTGAGCAAAATAAAACGGAGTTAACCAATGAGATTGCGTTTTACGTTAAAACAGAGTTAACTCATCTTTTTTAGACGAGTTATCTTAAAACGAACATTAATGCACCAATCGTACAATAGCCTGATTGAACAATCGACGACATATATGATATAAATGAGGAGAATAGATAAAAAGAAATGATGTCGCTCGAAGAAGATGATTATTATAAAAATAGTGTACTATTTTTTGCGCACATTATGGAGGTGTACCTATCATGTGATTGGTTATTTAGCGCTTCAGTGTGAACAGACAAAAAATTTAAAACGGGTGAACTTAACACGTTTGGCAGTGTGAACATAGCCTATGGGGTCAAACACACTGACTTAACTCAATGTGAGTTAACCAATATAATTGGCGTTGCTATATAGAAACGCCAATCACATTTCTTAGCATAGAGTTAATTTTTTTCAGTGTGTTTGACTCCTAAGGGTATGTTCACACTAGACGAAGTGATTTAGGGGTGGCACTTTATCTTTACTTTTTCAAAGTAAAATAAAGATAAAGTGCCACCCCTAAAGTGATTTAACTTAATGTTGAATTAAGCGATATGATTGGTGCATTATCTCATGTTTTAATTTAAATCATCTTTTTTAGACGATTTAACTCTTAATGCGCCAATCATATTGCTTAATTCAACTTTAAGTTAAATCACTTCGTCTAGTGTGAACATACCCTATGCCTTTTTGCAAATATTTCTTATGGATCTTTTTCTGATAGTAGTGTTTGGTATGGAATTTCTTGTTTTATTTTGCTAAAATAAATATTAGGTGAAACTCGTATTTACATCTGAATCGGTCCGTTTTGTTTGAAATATACTTTTTAAGGATTTTGTGAAAGTACTTTTGGTAAGATTCTATTTATTTTTTTAAAATAGGTTACATTTATGAATGTTGAAATCAATTAAATAAGTTTTATCATGAGAAAAACGGATCTAATGATACATTGACGGAAATTGTACACATACAATAGAGACATCTCTCTTATATTAACATTTTGTATTGTGTACTTTGGCTACATCAGAGAGGCGTGTCGTTCATTCTCATTGGTGATTTAGTTGCTTAGTATGGACGAGTATTATCTTAATACGAATTAATATAATTCACTTTTCTAGTGTGTCCGGGCTCTAAATCAACAATGAACAAATGATTGAATGAAAGAACGAATGAGATTATTTCTATCGGTGATTGTCGTTGAACATGCAGGGACGTAAATAGAGAGGGGGGGGGGGCGTAGCGCTCCCTGCTTCTAAAATTCGTTTACGCGCTCCTACTTTTTAAGAAAGGACAAGTGGCGGTATAAGGCCATTTTTCCGCCCCCAACATTTTTTGAAAAAAATTACATGGTTAGAATCAGTATTAAATTCTGAACAAAACTATGTATTTTTTTAAAAATTTTTGCCCTAATACTCCTCGAAAACAAAGGAAAAAAAAAATTTCTTTTTCTTCTTCCAATTTGATCTAGATATAGGTTCTCGACCATGCTGATCACGAATATAAGGTTTGTTTTACATAAAAAAGTGATTTAAATGAAAAAACGGCCAATTCTGACAAAGGATGTTTTTTTACCTTAGCTCAAAAACACTACCTTTTGACTCTAAAAGTCAGTTAAGAATAGTAATAATACTTTATATATGTGTGGAAATTATTGTTTTATCAATTCGTGACACATTAATGGCTTAACAA
>JAJEKB010025225.1:0-13573 GCA_022393335.1 Macrotrachela quadricornifera | reverse complement strand
CATACATAAAAACAATTTTCTATGTCTACAAAATTTTTTTCTTTTTTTCACTACTCAACTATTTCCACTTGAATTTTATGTTTTTTTTTTAAACATATACAAAAGTGCGTATGTACTACACTATGCAAAAAAACATCAATTTGTTTTTCTTTATTACATAAAATAAATTTTTATCGTAGTTGTTACGAGCAAGTAACTGAAACCATTTAAATGCTCAGTTTTTTTCAATATGACATCAAGTTATATATGTATTATAAAATACTAATTAATAAATTCGTGAATTTTTTTTGCTTCATTTATTCTGTTTCTCTTTTTTTTTTGAATTAAAGATTAAAAAAATATTTAGTTAAACGTATCTCAAGACATATTAAGTATCAACATTATTTTTTTTACCTCGTAAATGTTCGAAAAAAACTTGTTTCACTTGTTCAGATAGATTTCTTTCAACGTTACCATGTTGATTTTGTGTTATTCCTATTTCAGACATGATTATCTGCCATAGAATTTTAACACATTACCATTTATTTTTGCATTCTGTCTACTTTGTTAATTGTAGTGAATAGCTTAAGGGAAATAAGGAAAAAAAAAGAATTTTTTGTGATTTTATTCTCAAAATCAAATGAACAGTTACGTCATTGTTATGATTGTTATATATGAATTGAATTTGTGCTTATGTGATTTTATTGACAAATGAAATACTATTTGAACAATAGATTGATTTCTCTCCCTTATTTCTTTTTCGATTATAAGAATAATAAATTATTTGAAATTTTACTTGACTTCTAGAGATAAGAATTTTATTCAATCAAATGTATTTCTATGAAATAAAATCTATGAAAAAAAGAAAATCGCGAAGATGTAATCAAAAATAGGTTCTAAATTGTAAGAATGTTAATGTTTAAAAATATTTTTTTCATTTTTTTTGTCCAAGTCGAGCTCGAATAAGATCTTCAAGTTTTTGAGCATCAACAGCAAATTTTCTTATACCATCAGCTAATTTATCATTAGCCATTTCATCTTCATTTAACATCCAACGGAATGTTTTTTCATCAAGTTTTTCTTGTTTTTTATCACGTACATGTACTGTTTGTTCTTTTTGTAAATAAATTTGAATTTTTTCATTTTTTGATCCTAATTCTTCAAGTAATTTTGGACTTATTGTTAATAAATCACAACCAGCTAAACCAAGAATTTGATTTGTATTACGAAATGATGCACCCATAACAACTGTTTTTATATTATTATGTTTATAATAATTATAAATACGTGTTACACTCATCTAAACCAAATGAAAAAAAAAGAAAATAATTTTTTCTTGTTTGTTTTTACTTACAACACCTGGATCATCTTCAATACCATATTCACGTTTGCCTTTTTTTTCAATATACCAATCATAAATTCGTCCAACAAATGGTGATATTAATGTAACTTGTGCATCAGCACATGCTAATGCTTGGGCAAAAGAAAATATTAATGTCATATTACAATGTATACCATGTTTTTCTTCTAATTCTTTAGCTGCTTGTATACCTTCCCATGTTGATGATAATTTAATTAATATTCGATCTTTTGATATACCACGTTTTTCATATAATTCAATAAAATGTCGAGCTTTTTTTATTTGTGCTTCACGATCAAATGAAAGACGAGCATCAACTTCAGTTGATACACGACCAGGTATTATTTTAAGAATTTCTTCACCAAATGTAACAAAAACATTATCCATAATATCATCAATAAGAGCTTGTTCATTTGATGATGTTGAATGTTTTTCTCGACATTTAATAATAACATCTTCAATAATATGATCATATTGTTTCATATTTGCAGCTGCTAATATTAATGAAGGATTTGTTGTTGCATCAGTTGGTTTATGTTTTTTTAATGATTCGATATCACCAGTGTCAGCAACAATTGTTGTTACTTCACGAAGTTGTTCAAGAACACTAGCCATTAGAAATATATCTTAGAAAAAAAAAATAAACAAAAATTTATTTTATATTTGTTTTTTTATCTTGTTAAAAATAACACTATCAAAACAGAGTATAATCACGTGATTATATTACGTCGCAATATATCTGTTTATTTACTATTCATTGATTTTCAAAGTATAAACAAAAGGTATTTTTTTATAAGGACATTTATTAGGTGGTGATAAAAGGAATGTTAGACAGGTTTTCTTTTTTGAGATGTTCAGAAATTGCGTACATTTAAAAATGAATAATAAATGACAGGTGTAAAAATAAGGTTTGAAGATCGAGTGTTTTTACCATCCGATATTTCAAGAAGAAAACATTCTTAAGAGTTGAAATTTTTCGTACTATCTAATAGTGACAAGACTATCCCTTGGACAGAAATTCAGATGAAAAATCCGATAAAATAAGAGTATTAGGAGTTAATACATATCATGTACAGAATTATTATCTATTACTTTGAAAGATTTCTTTTGTATAAATAAGACAATCAAAAATCAATTTGTAACATAGATTTCAAATGAATTAAGATACACGAGCAGGTTGATAATGAAAATACCGTTTCAGACCAAAAACTGACGGTCTACAAGTAAAAAAGTTAAGTTAGAGAGAAATGGAATTTATTATTAAGAAACTACTTCTTTCGAAAATGAATATATAAAATATTTCGCGCTGAATTCTTTAGTTTGCAGTGTCTTAATAACTAAAAATATTTTGCTATTCCTTTATATCTCTTTTAGAAAATATAGTAAAAATTTATTATTTATCAATTTGTTGAGTTTATCTACGATGGATTCCATTTTAAAATAGGTAAGTATACGTTAGATCATGCGAATCTGTATTTTTACTTGCGATTTGTTCAAATTCATATTTTGTAAAAATTAATTCGCTATGTTTAACGATTAAAAACAAAAAATATTTAAGTACTCAAATATATTTATGAAAATGAGATAATTTACCGAAGAATAGTAACATTTATTTTAGAGGATAAGAGAAAAATCAATATTATAATAAGTGAGGTTTTTGAAAATTTTTCAAACACCAGGCTAAATAATTACAATCATTGTGTCTTATATCTGTTCATATATGATCCTTTTCCTCGTGGTAAACATAGGTAACAATCACTATTTCAATACTTTCATAAACTTGACTATATTCTTAAAAAGGCAATATGTTGATTTTCAAGGATGTGACTGGTTTAAAGTGGTACTACTACTACTACTAATCGATCAGATTCATTAAGTCCTATCGTATAGCATACATAAATGTCACTTTCTTTCTAAAAAAAACCTGTCGCTACCGCGACGCCATGGTCACGGCGACAGCGGCAGTATCACGATGGACATCTTTGATTCATAGATCCTAGTGACATTTGTTTTTTGGTGAACATTTATAATAGATCACTTTCTAAATAATTTCTGAACATTTCTCTTTAACAAATTTTTAATAGAGACTATATTATTCTACGTTTAACTGATTCAAAATTTAAAACATATGACAGAAATTTAACATTAGTCGTATCTATCGTAATATTTCAATAATAAAATAAATTAAACTCAACAAAAATTTTATATTTGATAACTTTCCATCTCAAAAATAGAACAGACTATTATTTAAATTCTACGAAAAACTAAATATCTTAGATAGAACAATATTTTGTTAAATAAAAACAATACTGAATAAATAAATATATAAATATAAATTTAATTAATAAAACGAAAAACAAGAACATATGTATTTTACATTATTAAGTCTTTTCAGAACGAAATAAATTTTTTTCATGACTAATACGACAAAAAAAATGAAATGAATATATTTTGTTTTTTTTTTATGAACGAATTAAATTTAAATTAATCTTTATGATGCAGTCGAATAATATTGAAATAATTCATTTCTATATGATGATGGTATATGTGCATGTTTAACAAAAACAAGTTTTGTATCTTCAACTTCACAATCAATTTTTATCATTGGTACATGATTTGTTGGTACATGTATTGATTCTAAAAAAAATAAAATTATTTTTTTAATTATTAAAATAAGATAAATATACTATTTAAATTTGCCATAGATGCTGGTAAAATAAGTGACATTTTTGGTCGTTGAGTTTGATTTTGTTCTGTTGCTGGGAGAATAAGATGATCCTTAAAAAAAAAAGATTTAAAAATTAATTTATATAAAATAAAATCAGTAATATCATACTCGTTTAAATGATACAAAATAAAGTGTATCATTTTTTCGATCAAGTGTATCAATAAAATCATCATAATTCGCTTCATATGTTTTATATGGTTGAAGTTGACCTTTACTTTCTGATTGAATTCTAAATATAAAATTAATTAAAAAAAAAAGAAGCAAAATTATATAAAACAAACCTTGTTTGTCGTGCAACTTTTCTTGATATATGATGTAATGGTTCAACAGATGTATCCTGTTTTACTGGAATAGTCAATGATTTTGGATCAGGAATAATAACTGGTTTCGTATCTTCTTGTTTTGCTTGATGATCTTGGACCCATGAACGCAGATCTTGATTGATTCTAATTAAAAGAATAATAATCTTTTATTTTTATTTACAATTTTCAAATATGTGAGAAGAACTGTTAGTCATCAGTTATTGAGTATAAACAACCGAAAAAAGTCTCTCGTATTCTCACGAGGGAAGGGTCCCAACTGTCCAATCGCTTTTGAGCCGAGACTATGTGCATTATGTAGACCCAAATGAGTTATGAATAGTCTGAAAAAAGTTCGGGCCGCTGGCTTATTGCTATGGAGATATTGCATTTTTACAGTATTTTTAAAAAAGTGCTTTGGTCCCCCTCAGGGATACCAGAAAAACTGATTTTCGAATTACGACTTGAAACTTTGGATAGAGATAGACCTCAATGAAAATAGTTTACTGTGACTATTTCAGATTTTTTCGCCCTTCCTACCTTAGGATACAGTTATGAATAGCTAGTCTCTATAAACTGGCAGATTTGATGCCCCTATTTTAAGATAAAAGCAGATGAAAAAATCTCAAAAACATTCACAATAAACTATTCTCATTGAGGTCTGTCTCTATTCAAAGTTTCAAGTCGAAATTCGAAAATCAGTTTTTCTCGTGTCCCTGAGGGGGACCACGGCATTTTTTTAAAAATACTGTAAAAATGCAATATCTCCATAGCAATAAGCCAGCGGTCCAAACTTTTTTCAGACTATTCATAACTCATTTGGATCTACATAATGCACATAGTCTCGGCTCAAAAGCGATTGGATAGTTGGTACCCTTCCCTCGTCAGTATGATTATCAAGTTTTGAATTACAGTAAAAATTTTATTGATATTATTAAGATTATGATTTAGATCGAACGAACTTTATTCATAATAGAATAAGACTGAAAATTCTAATAAAATCTTTACCTTTTTGAATGTGTTTTATTAATATATGCTACACATTGTATATAAGGATAGGTTGGTATAACTGAAGGATCATTATTATAATTTCCATCCGGTCCATAATCATGTTCATTAATATTTGTATATGAATTATCACTATTACTACGGCGATCACTAAGAATTGTTCGACTAGGAACAACTGCTCCTTCATTATTATATAAAGCAATTGAATTAGATGGATTATTTGAAATAGGTATAAATGATCTAAAAGAGAAGAATAATTATATTAAATAATTAATTGAATTATTATTTTACTTGAATGTAAATATATTAAATACAACTAATAGAACAATACCCATAAGTAATAGGGGTTTTTTTGGTTGTACTCCATTGAATTTATATTCTTTTAAAAGTTTATTCTATAAAAGCAAAAAAAACAAGATTTTATATTAAAATTTAATTATAAAAAAGAACAAACCTCCAATTCTAATGTTTGAATACGAGTTAATAATTTTGAATTTTGTTCTTTTAATTGTTGATTTTCATCTGTTAAATGTTTAACTTTAACATCAAGATTTTCCATTAACTAAAAATAAAATATATATTAAAATTTAATTTATTTAAATTAAAAAACAAAAAAAGAACTACGAACATCTTTGCGTCGTTTACGTGAAAGTGATGCTGATTCACGATTTTTTATCATTCGAAGATGTTTTTTCAATGCATCGTCCTAAAAATAAAATAACATAAAAATAAAAAATTTATTTATCTATTTTTTTTTATTTACACTCATATTTCCATATTGAAGTTTAAGTTGATCAAATGTAAGTGTTGATACTTCGGGTGATTGTTGACGATTTACTGGACTATCTGTACGACGTCGTTTAGTTGATGGTTGTGTTACTGTATTAACTTGATTAACTATTTTATCATTTGTTGTTAATGGCATTGTTATGAATGGTAGATTTGTAAGTGTAATTGGTCTTGTTGTTTTAATAATTTTTATATTTGAATTTATAGGTTCAATTTTAATACATTTAGGACTAGTAGATGTTGTAGGTGTATAAGATGAAAGTTTAATACAGTTAGTTATTGAAGGAATATCAGATGATTTTGGTAAAATAATTGGTAATTGAGTTGATGGCTAAAATTAAAAAAAATTTCGAAATGTTTTTCTTTTTCTTTTTAAATTTACTATTTGTTGTGATGTTTCCTGATTTTGTTGCATTGATAAATCAAAATTAGGAAATAAACTTTCAAATATTGAATCATCACCGGATATTAATGAATTCTTGATTTAAAAGAAAAATAAGAGAATATTTAAAAATCAAAATATTAATGACATTTTTCTCTTACATTTTCATTATATAAAGTTGAAAAAAGTTTTAAATCATCATTTAATTCATCCGATAATGGATTTTCCATATTTAATGGTAAAAAATCTAAAAATAGTAAATAGTAATATTTCTTTTTCTTTTTTTAGTTTTTAATTCTTACCAAGACTATCTAAATCAAAAGGTGTACTATCTAATCCAGTAGGCATTGGTGGTGTATATGCTATGCCACTATCTGAATCATTTTCTGTTGTTGTTGGTGATGCCTATTTAATAAAAATTATTTTAAATAATAATTAAAAAAAATTTATGCATACTGTATGATTAGACTGTGTATCAACACTTGCTAAATCACCAAAATATGCATCGTAATCAAAGTCCGTTGTGTTCATGATTAATGTCTTTTTAGTTTTTTCGTACAAGTTATATTATACTATATTGAAGAAGAAAAATTAATTTATTTAATTTTAACTTTTTATCAATTTTATTCTTACATATAAATGAAAAAAATATTCCATTACGAAGAATTTAATTTAACAGCAAATCATTATTATCAGTTTATTTTGTGTGTATAGAAATCTAAAAATAAATTTGTTTTATGTGACAATATTATGATGAAAAAGGAAAATAAAGTGTCTAATGCAATACATGAAGGAACCAGAAGCTTCCACGTCATTTTACGCAAGCAATCATTTGATTTGTTAAAAAATTGTGTGTGGGAAGAATATGACTCATTTTAATATTTATTATAGATGGCAGTTGTATACATGATTATAAATTTATCAAAATATTCATATCTCAAATTAAGACATACTAAATAACGATTATAAGGTAAAGTAATATTAATATTACGAATTTGAGATATATGTGAATAAATATCAATCGTGTACATATATTTTCTTTAGGACATTTATTATGATGATTCATTTTACAACAGTATTCGAATTGAAAATAATCATGACCATAGGTGGCGGAGCCTTACCTGAATTCAGGCTCTGAAATTTATTCGCTATCCAATTTGACTCTATTCAATCAAGCGAATTTTATTTTAGTGCTGCCAGTAGAACTTTTATAGGTGATTATTTCTATATTGTGATAAAAAAACAAGAAATGCAACGGAAATGAAAGTCATTTGTAATATCGTCATTACCCTTATCCATGTAAGAAAAACACGGAAAAAAAATCGAATTTTAATTGATTTTTTTGTGATTAAAAGTCAAAAAATCTGATTAAAATCGTCTCATTTTAATCACAAAAATCGATTAGAATCCTGGTTTTTTTAATTTTTTTTACATGGGTTAATACGAACCAGATGAGAATAAAACAAATTATAAAGATTTCAATCATTTGCGAAATTTTAAATTCTTACAATATTGGTAAACAAATGTTCAGAGAATTTGATAAATTGATTAAACTCTACTTAATTCTTCCGGTTATTATAGAAATTGCTGAACGTGCATTTAGCACATAAAATCGATTGAAAAAAACATGCTTCCAAATTCTATGACACAATCACGACTTAATCATTTTTTATTACCACATATTTATAAATAAAAGCTTGATGAAACTGATTCATATCAAATAATGTCAATGTTTATAGCGTCGAATAATAAAAAACAAGCTTTTTCTGGATTAATAGTTAAGTGTGAAATAAATGATTTTTTTGTAATGAAGTTTTTATACTTGGTAAAGATTCACAAATTCTTGTTATAAAGAATAGAATGAACCAGCACAATATTTTTATAATATCAAAATAATCAAATAATCAAAAACAAATTATTACCTCAACTTATTTTAGTCTATTCCAGGGTAATACGTAAGTTTTGCCGAGTAACTAACTACCTTATACTGAGCCTTACCTGATTTGAAAATGTTTTGCCGCCTCTGATCATGACACAGTTTATTGACTTCTATAATCAGAAATGATTAAATGCTGTTATTTTTGTTAAAAACAATAATCGAGTGAAAATTGTTTTCTACAATCAGTAGTCAAATATCTCATATTCATAAAAGAAAAGCTCAACATATAGTAAACGTTAAAATTGTGAATATTATATACATAACTTTCCGTTTTAAATTATTTTTTTTTATATCAAATTTATCTTTTCTACATTAATACTGTCACATCATTTCACTAACATGAGTATGGTTAGTTGTGAAATGTTATATTCAATCAAATATAGAATTTCGAACATGTTCATACAAGCTCAATTACTCAATGAATACTCCTATAGTTAATAGAAAAACGTAAGACAACCTAAAACCGTCTATGAAACAAGCAACGACATTAATTTTACATTATTACTAACATTATTTCCCTGGATAATGAAGTAGGCGTCAATAAGAATAGAAAAAAAGCATTGAAACATAAAGCTTTTCATAATACTATGAAAAGTAGAATATGAATCAGAAGAGAAGCAAGAAAAGATTATTAAAAAAGAAATCTTGTCAACATAATTCCTTTGATGTTAGTATGCGTAATTCACATATTTTTCTTTAACGTCATAATATTAATACAAATTATCTAAAATAATAAACGTCTAACAGATGATAATTATTTATATTCTTTGTTTATTTTATTTTTTCTTAATATACTCTTGTTTTCATTTTTTTAATCTTAGTTTGAACTGACAAGTAAGTCTGTTGTATATATCCATTTAATTTTGCAGCAGTTCTCAAAGTACAATTACATATCTCGATAAACACATGAACACTAATATTAATTATTCCTAAAAGGTAGAACTTGAATAGTTCATATTTTTCACGATACTTCGATTCTGAATCTGATAGATCAATAATATAATTGTTGGGCTGATTCATACCTATAATAAAGTCGTTTTGCTACATTAAATACTAAAATGCATAATAATCTGATTAGTCAGAAATTTCAGTGAAAATCATAGATTCATAGAACGTATTGTAAGAATTGAGATGCCTTTTCTTCTTACTAGAAGAACACACCCGTTGGTGATTATCTGTTCTTCTTCTCCGTTGCTAAGGAAGTGTGTTTGATGATCTCATCCTGATTCGTAACGTCTATAATGAGGATGCCAGTAAGCGACGAAGAGAGAAGACGTGTAGAGAAAGTGCAAAATTTTTTCTTATACTTACATCTACATTTTTTATATGTTACTTCCATAAAAGAATGTGTAATTGAAGCAGATATCATCTATAACCTTTATTATCTGAATATGTATTATCCACAAAGAAAAGTATCATAATTTACTTTTCTTCAAACTTTGAAGTTCTTCTTTCTTTTTAATGAAATATTGAAGAATGATCAATCGTACCATGATTTGCATGTTGGCCATACTAAAGGTATCGAGATTTTTCAAGAGAAAGAAATACAGAAGCAAGTTATTATCGATTTTTATTTCATCAAAAGTTTACACTAGTTGTGATGCTCATTTACATATAACTGCATTCGTTCTAGCCATTTAGCGAAAGTTTTTTATAGTAATTTTTGTTCATTGAGTTCATGATTTTGGTTACAGCATGGTGTAATGGTAGTGAACTGCTTTGAGCGGTCAGATTCTGTTGGATCAGATCGAATAACCAAAAATTATATTTCTGATTCGGAGTGGTTTGAAAGACTCTAATGAGATCATTACGTCAATTTTTAAATGATCTTTTGATGGAATACGACATCAGAAAGAAAATATCCTGTCAAAAGCTATTTAGTCATGACAGATCAGATTATTCTACCTATGTCTAAATAATCTCACGCGAAAGATTATATTAAAAAATGTACAGTATATTATCTTAACTAACTGTTTGTGTTATAAAGTATGAAAAAAATTGTTTGTACAACGAAATTCCTCATATAAATTGAGAGAAAAGTAATAGATTTGTGCCATTAAGGCTAACTGTCTCCTCCGAGTCTCACACTGTGTTATGTGGAAAAAAAATGAAGATTACATTCTGTAATCAGATTCCTCTCACCGTCAAAAAATTCTTTTCGACTTTTAAACGTTAAAGACACTGCTGATACAAATATTTAAAGAGTAAAATGAGAATTTTGTTAAAGAATTTATTAACACGAAATATGATTTATTAGTATGATTTTTGACCACAATAAAAACAGAGCTAGTTCTTCTCGCAAATAATATGTGATGCAAACGTAATGGCATAAATGATGACCTTTGTTTTTCGTCGATGAGAGAGAGTAACGAAAGGAAAGGTTGATTTTAATCAGAAGATGGAGCTTCTTTTCTCTTTTTAATCATATATAACTGATCTTTATTCTCGTTTATAATCGAACCGACGCAACGTGAAAGAGGAGCATCCTTATAAAACCAAATTTGCTCTTTTCTAATATATGATAGTATAAAATGTTAATCCCTACATCATGTCATTACATACATTGTAAAAAATAATTTCTTCCACATGCACATCATGTAGGATTTATTTTTGTTACACATTTGCATATAAAATAAGATGCGTAAAGAAGACACACTGGTATAATATAGATTTGAGATTTTTCTACAGATTCGTCAAAAATATCTTGTAAGCCATGAATTAATTACAATTATTGTAGCTTTACAGGAGCATTTTGACAAGTTTATAGGAACTAAACTAACTGGTATGAATTTTCGGCATTTTGGTGTTTCGTCACTACTTTTCATTTCGAACGTTCAATGTCGTAATCCGTTCCAAACATACGTTTTTCTTCGACAATCATCAATTTTATGATAACAATATCCGATTTTCATAGTTAAAAACATACGGGTATTCGGAACGATCATCGAAAACTAAACGAATGTTCGAAACGGCAACGAAATGCACATTTCTGTGTAAGGGACTGGATAATATTAGCAGACGTTCGTGAAAGAAATTACCAAGTGTTTATAATGAAAATATGAGGATGTTCGGAGCCGTAGCTTCTCAATAGAAATACTTTTTAATGAAACTTGGCAATTTAAATAAACCGTAACTATTTTAATGCTGCTTTGATACTTTTCTTGTGTATTTAGATAGCAATTTAAACCGAAGGTTAGTTACAATAAATTATTTGAAATAGCTGCAAAGCATAGATAGGATTGGTTTCATTCAAAGAAAATGCGAACTTATCCCATTGATCAACTTCTTTTAATACTTGTTTTAGCTTTTCTTATAAGGTTGCATCGATTCGGTTTAGTATTTCTCGAAATTCCTTCGATTTTGGTTCGGTTCAGTTTGAATTTTCAAAATCCGCACCAATTTCATTTCCGTTGCATAGCATTTTATTTTGCATTCTGATTTTTTTCATCTACAATTGTCTTAAACTTTATTTAGCAAGATACAATAAGGAATTAAAAAAAAGAAATAATTTCAGATGCTTAAGAAGGTAATCGAATATCATCGAGTGTAAGATTTCTCCACCATCTATCTATTAAGTAATATCGTGTCACAATAATGTTTATCCTTAGAAGAAGAAGATTATGTTGTACTTTAATCAAAATACTCGCTTCCTATCTGAATATCTATTATTAGCACAAAATCTTCGTTTATTATGTTTTATATTCAATCATTGTTCATTTAGATATATATAAATCTCCTATGAACAATTTTCCAACTAAAAGATTGCATCTAGATCACATGATAAGAAAAAAAACAAGATTTTACATGTAAGTTTTATGCATGAATAGTTGTAGATAATGTGAATAATTATACAGTTACTAATATATCAATTTGTAAAATAATCACGTTTGTTTCGTTCGCTTTTTTCTATACTTCGTAAAAACGAACACTTTGAAATAAAGTTATGATAAGTTTTAAACATGTATAAAAACGTTCGACACTACGGAAAGCAGCAAGCTTGAATATCTAACTATTTCAAAAAAGACTTCTATTGTGCTCATCGCCAAAAACCTCTAACTATCTAGACAAACCTGGAGTTTCAACATATTTAAATAACTTCATGAGGTATATCAGATTACAAAAAAAATTGAATTTTCAAATCTTTCCTCTCCTTTTAAACCTTATTTTAGAATCATATAGATATTTAGAAAAAAACCATGCATATATAACTTAATGATCGCATTTTGTAAATCACGCAATTCCATTTCACCATCTCTGCTCGTTGAAGAATTAATAATGTAGGACAAATATTTGAGGAGATTATTCATTTTATTAGTGGTTTTAATGAAGTATGTGCTTTCCATTGTTTTAGGGATAAATAGATATTTTTCAGTATTTCGCTTACTGTTTCAAGTCGCAAATTGTGACATTTTTCTTTGATGAAAAGAAAAATCGGAAATCTGGTATAAATAATTGGTATATGGTTAATAGGAAGTACTTAAATTCGTTCCGTAACATGGAGGTGTCCACTTAACGGAGATTTTACTATATAAATAGTACACATAAAAATATTTTCGTTCTCATAAACACCATTCGATAGTCATGCGAACAACTAGACAGTAATGCAAATCGAGGGCTGGACGACATCCCCAAAAGTCGTGAAATTGTTCCATCTTCAGCAGAAATGCTTTACCCACACAAAGTCAAGAAGAAATGCTTCATTAAAACAATTGCAGAAATTAATGGTATTGTCTTTCACCCAAACAAGTATTTCAAGCAGAATCCCATACCGGCTAAGACCAGCCATAAAACTTCTAGTAGAACTTAAACATCCATATCTCTCCTTACAAGCAGAAATTTGAAAGACATAGTGAGATATTCATCATTTTACTTTTTCATCCTAGGCGAAGTCTCAAGGAGAAATGGATTTTTATCAGCAGAAACGAAAAGAATTTAAATAGAAATCGAAGAACCATTTCTCACCTCACAAGCAGAAGTCCAAAGGACCCAGTGAGATATTCATCATTTTACTTTTTCATCCTAGGGAATGTCTCAAGCAGAAATGGATTTTTATCAGCAGAAACGAAAATAATTTCAGTAGATATCGAAG
>JAJEKB010025224.1:92106-126433 GCA_022393335.1 Macrotrachela quadricornifera | reverse complement strand
CATACATAAAAACAATTTTCTATGTCTACAAAATTTTTTTCTTTTTTCACTACTCAACTATTTCCACTTGAATTTTATGTTTTTTTTTAAAACATGTACAAAAGTGCGTATGTACTACACTATGCAAAAAAACATCAATTTGTTTTTCTTTATTATATAAAATAAATTTTTATCGTAGTTGTTACGAGCAAGTAACTGAAACCATTTAAATGCTCAGTTTTTTTCAATATGACATCAAGTTATATATGTATTATAAAATACTAATTAATAAATTCGTGAATTTTTTTTGCTTCATTTATTCTGTTTCTTTTTTTTTTTTTTTGAATTAAAGATTAAAAAAATATTTAGTTAAACGTATCTCAAGACATATTAAGTATCAACATTATTTTTTTTTTTACCTCGTAAATGTTCGAAAAAAACTTGTTTCACTTGTTCAGATAGATTTCTTTCAACGTTACCATGTTGATTTTGTGTTATTCCTATTTCAGACATGATTATCTGCCATAGAATTTTAACACATTACCATTTATTTTTGCATTCTGTCTACTTTGTTAATTGTAGTGAATAGCTTAAGGGAAATAAGGAAAAAAAAAGAAAAGAATTTTTTGTGATTTTATTCTCAAAATCAAATGAACAGTTACGTCATTGTTATGATTGTTATATATGATTTGAAATTCTGCTTATGTGATTTTATTGACAAATGAAATACTATTTGAACAATAGATTGATTTCTCTTCCTTATTTCTTTTTCGATTATAAGAATAATAAATTATTTGAAATTTTACTTGACTTCTAGAGATAAGAATTTTATTCAATCAAATTTATTTCTATGAAAAAAAGGAAATCGTGAAGATGTAATCAAAAATAGGTTTTAAATTGTAAGAATGTTAATGTTTAAAAATATTTTTTTCATTTTTTTTGTTCAAGTCGAGCTCGAATAAGATCTTCAAGTTTTTGAGCATCAACAGCAAATTTTCTTATACCATCAGCTAATTTATCATTAGCCATTTCATCTTCATTTAACATCCAACGGAATGTTTTTTCATCAAGTTTTTCTTGTTTTTTATCACGTACATGTACTGTTTGTTCTTTTTGTAAATAAATTTGAATTTTTTCATTTTTTGATCCTAATTCTTCAAGTAATTTTGGACTTATTGTTAATAAATCACAACCAGCTAAACCAAGAATTTGATTTGTATTACGAAATGATGCACCCATAACAACTGTTTTTATATTATTATGTTTATAATAATTATAAATACGTGTTACACTCATCTAAACCAAATGAAAAAAAAAAAAAAGAAAATAATTTTTTTTTGTTTGTTTTTACTTACAACACCTGGATCATCTTCAATACCATATTCACGTTTGCCTTTTTTTTTCAATATACCAATCATAAATTCGTCCAACAAATGGTGATATTAATGTAACTTGTGCATCAGCACATGCTAATGCTTGGGCAAAAGAAAATATTAATGTCATATTACAATGTATACCATGTTTTTCTTCTAATTCTTTAGCTGCTTGTATACCTTCCCATGTTGATGATAATTTAATTAATATTCGATCTTTTGATATACCACGTTTTTCATATAATTCAATAAAATGTCGAGCTTTATTTATTTGTCCTTCACGATCAAATGAAAGACGAGCATCAACTTCAGTTGATACACGACCAGGTATTATTTTAAGAATTTCTTCACCAAATGTAACAAAAACATTATCCATAATATCATCAATAAGTGCTTGTTCATTTGATGATGTTGAATGTTTTTCTCGACATTTTTTAATAACATCTTCAATAATATGATCATATTGTTTCATATTTGCAGCTGCTAATATTAATGAAGGATTTGTTGTTGCATCAGTTGGTTTATATGTTTTTAATGATTCGATATCACCAGTATCAGCAACAATTGTTGTTACTTCACGAAGTTGTTCAAGAACACTAGCCATTAGAAATATATCTTAGAAAAAAAAAATAAACAAAAATTTATTTTATATTTGTTTTTTTATCTTGTTAAAAATAACACTATCAAAACAGAGTATAATCACGTGATTATATTACGTCGCAATATATCTGTTTATTTGTTATTCATTGATTTTCAAAGTATAAACAAAAGGTATTTTTTTTTTATAAGGACATTTATTAGGTGGTGATAAAAGGAATGTTAGACAGGTTTTCTTTTTTGAGATGTTCAGAAATTGCGTACATTTAAAAATGAATAATAAATGACAGGTGTAAAAATAAGGTTTGAAGATCGAGTGTTTTTACCATCCGATATTTCAAGAAGAAAACATTCTTAAGAGTTGAAATTTTTCGTACTATCTAATAGTGACAAGACTATCCCTTGGACAGAAATTCAGATGAAAAATCCGATAAAATAAGAGTATTAGGAGTTAATACATATCATGTACAGAATTATTATCTATTACTTTGAAAGATTTCTTTTGTATAAATAAGACAATCAAAAATCAATTTGTAACATAGATTTCAAATGAATTAAGATACACGAGCAGGTTGATAATGAAAATACCGTTTCAGACCAAAAACTGACGGTCTACAAGTAAAAAAGTTAAGTTAGAGAGAAATGGAATTTATTATTAAGAAACTACTTCTTTCGAAAATGAATATATAAAATATTTCGCGCTGAATTCTTTAGTTTGCAGTGTCTTAATAACTAAAAATATTTTGCTATTCCTTTATATCTCTTTTAGAAAATATAGTAAAAATTTATTATTTATCAATTTGTTGAGTTTATCTACGATGGATTCCATTTTAAAATAGGTAAGTATACGTTAGATCATGCGAATCTGTATTTTTACTTGCGATTTGTTCAAATTCATATTTTGTAAAAATTAATTCGCTATGTTTAACGATTAAAAACAAAAAATATTTAAGTACTCAAATATATTTATGAAAATGAGATAATTTACCGAAGAATAGTAACATTTATTTTAGAGGATAAGAGAAAAATCAATATTATAATAAGTGAGGTTTTTGAAAATTTTTCAAACACCAGGCTAAATAATTACAATCATTGTGTCTTATATCTGTTCATATATGATCCTTTTCCTCGTGGTAAACATAGGTAACAATCACTATTTCAATACTTTCATAAACTTGACTATATTCTTAAAAAGGCAATATGTTGATTTTCAAGGATGTGACTGGTTTAAAGTGGTACTACTACTACTACTAATCGATCAGATTCATTAAGTCCTATCGTATAGCATACATAAATGTCACTTTCTTTCTAAAAAAAACCTGTCGCTACCGCGACGCCATGGTCACGGCGACAGCGGCAGTATCACGATGGACATCTTTGATTCATAGATCCTAGTGACATTTGTTTTTTGGTGAACATTTATAATAGATCACTTTCTAAATAATTTCTGAACATTTCTCTTTAACAAATTTTAAATAGAGACTATATTATTCTACGTTTAACTGATTCAAAATTTAAAACATATAACAGAAATTTAACATTAGTCGTATCTATCGTAATATTTCAATAATAAAATAAATTAAACTCAACAAAAATTCGATATTTGATAACTTTCCATCTCAAAAATAGAATAGACTATTATTTAAATTCTACGAAAAACTAAATATCATAGATAGAAAAATATTTTGTTAAATAAAAACAATACTGAATAAATAAATATAAATATAAATTTAATTAATAAAACGAAAAACAAGAACATATGTATTTTACATTATTAAGTCTTTTCAGAACGAAATAAATTTTTTTCATGACTAATACGACAAAAAAAAATGAAATGAATATATTTTGTTGTTTTTTTTTATGAACGAATTAAATTTAAATTAATCTTTATGATGCAGTCGAATAATATTGAAATAATTCATTTCTATATGATGATGGTATATGTGCATGTTTAACAAAAACAAGTTTTGTATCTTCAACTTCACAATCAATTTTTATCATTGGTACATGATTTGTTGGTACATGTATTGATTCTAACAAAAAATAAAATTATTTTTTTAATTATTAAAATAAGATAAATATACTATTTAAATTTGCCATAGATGCTGGTAAAATAAGTGACATTTTTGGTCGTTGAGTTTGATTTTGTTCTGTTGCTGGGAGAATAAGATGATCCTTAAAAGAAAAAGATTTAAAAATTAATTTATATAAAATAAAATCAGTAATATCATACTCGTTTAAATGATACAAAATAAAGTGTATCATTTTTTCGATCAAGTGTATCAATAAAATCATCATAATTCGCTTCATATGTTTTATATGGTTGAAGTTGACCTTTACTTTCTGATTGAATTCTAAATATAAAATTAATTTAAAAAAAAAAAGCAAAATTATATAAAACAAACCTTGTTTGTCGTGCAACTTTTCTTGATATATGATGTAATGGTTCAACAGATGTATCCTGTTTTACTGGAATAGTCAATGATTTTTGATCGGGAATAATAACTGGTTTCGTATTTTCTTGTTTTCCATGATGATCTTGAACCCATGAATGCAGATCTTGATTGATTCTAATTAAAAGAATAATAATCTTTTATTTTTATTTACAATTTTCAAATATGTGAGAAGAACTGTTAGTCATCAGTTATTGAGTACAAACAACCGAAAAAAATCTCATTACCTTTTTGAATGTGTTTTATTAATATATGCTACACATTGTATATAAGGATAGGTTGGTATAACTGAAGGATCATTATTATAATTTCCATCCGGTCCATAATCATGTTCATTAGTATTTGTATATGAATTATCACTATTACTACGACGATCACTAAGAATTGTTCGACTAGGAACAATTGCTCCTTCATTATTATATAAAGCAATTGAATTAGATGGATTATTTGAAATAGGTATAAATGATCTAAAGAAAAGAATAATTATATTAAATAATTAATTGAATTATTATTTTACTTGAATGTAAATATATTAAATACAACTAATAGAACAATACCCATAAGTAATAGGGGTTTTTTTGGTTGTACTCCATTGAATTTATATTCTTTTAAAAGTTTATTCTATAAAAGCAAAAAAAAAAGATTTTATATTAAAATTTAATTATAAAAAAGAACAAACCTCCATTTCTAATGTTTGAATACGAGTTAATAATTTTGAATTTTGTTCTTTTAATTGTTGATTTTCATCTGTTAAATGTTTAACTTTAACATCAAGATTTTCCATTAACTAAAAATAAAATATATATTAAAATTCAATTTATTTAAATTAAAAAAAGAAAAAAGAACTACGAACATCTTTGCGTCGTTTACGTGAAAGTGATGCTGATTCACGATTTTTTATCATTCGAATATGTTTTTTCAATGCATCGTCCTAAAAATAAAATAACATAAAAATAAAAAATTTATTTATTTATTTATTTTTTATTTACACTCATATTTCCATATTGAAGTTTAAGTTGATCAAACGTAAGTGTTGATATTTCAGGTGATTGTTGACGATTTATTGGACTGTCTGTACGACGTCGTTTAGTTGATGGTTGTGTCACTGTATTAACTTGATTAATTATTTTATCATTTGTTGTTAATGGCATTGTTATGAATGGTACATTTGTAAGTGTAATTGGTTTTGTTGTTTTAATAATTTTTATATTTGAATTTATAGGTTCAATTTTAATACATTTAGGAGTAGTAGATGTTGTAGGTGTATAAGATGAAAGTTTAATACATTTAGTTATTGAAGGAATATCAGATGATTTTGATAAAATAATTGGTAATTGAGTTGATGGCTAAAATACAAAAAAAACATTTCGAGATTTTTTTTTTTCTTTTTAAATTTACTATTTGTTGTGATGTTTCTTGATTTTGTTGCATTGATAAATCAAAATCAGAAAATAAACTTTCAAATATTGAATTATCACCGGATATTTGTGAATTCTAGATTTGAAAAAAAAAAATAAGAGAATATTTTTAAATCAAAATATTAATGAAATTTTTCTCTTACATTTTCATTATATAAATTTGAAAAAAGTTTTAAATCATCATTTAATTCATCCGATAATGGATTTTCCATATTTAATGGTAAAAAATCTAAAAAATAATAAATATAAATATTTCTTTTTCTTTTTTTTAGTTTTTAATTCTTACCAAGACTATCTAAATCAAAAGGTGTATTATCTAATTCAGTAGGCATTGGTGGTGTATATGCTATGCCACTATCTGAATCATTTTCTGTTGTTGTTGGTGATGCCTATTTAATAAAAATTATGTTAAATAATAATCAAACAAAAAATTTATGCATACTGTATGATTAGACTGTGTATCAACACTTGCTAAATCACCAAAATATGCATCGTAATCAAAGTCCGTTGTATTCATGATTAATGTCTTTTTAGTTTTTTCGTACAAGTTATATTATACTATATTGAAGAAGAAAAATTAATTTATTTTATTTTAACTTTTTATCAATTTTATTCTTACATATAAATGAAAAAAATATTCCATTACGAAGAATTTAATTTAACAGCAAATCATTATTGTCAGTTTATTTTGTGTGTATAGAAATCTAAAAACAAATTTGTTTTATGTGACAATATTATGATGAAAAAGGAAAATAAGGTTTCTAATGCAATACATGAAGGAACCAGAAGCTTCCACGTCATTTTACGCAAGCAATCATTTGATTTGTTAAAAAATTGTGTGTGGGAAGAATATGACTCATTTTAATATTTATTATAGATGGCAGTTGTATACATGATTATAAATTTATCAAAAAATATTCATATCTCAAATTAAGACATACTAAATAACGATTATAAGGAAAGTAATATTAATATTACGAATTTGAGATATATGTGAATAAATATCAATCGTGTACATATATTTTCTTTACGACATTTATTATGCTAATTTAGTATTAAAAAGATAAATTTTTTTGTTATGAAAATTTTAATAAAAAATTGTTTTACACAAAGAAATCAGATTGATGAAAATTTTTTAGAAACTGCTGAATCAACATTTTAGATAATGATTCATTTTATAACAGTATTCGAATTGAAAATAATCATGACCATAGGTGGCGGAGCCTTACCTGAATCCAGGCTCTGAAATTTATTCGCTATTCAATTTGACTCTATTCAATCAAGCAAACTTTATTTTAGTGCTACCAGTAGAACTTTTATAGGTGATTATTTCTAGTATTATGATAAAAAACAAGCTTTTTCTGGATTAATAGTTAAGTATGAAATAAATGATTTTTTTGTAATGAAATTTTTATACTTGGTAAAGATTCACAAATTCTTGTTATAAAGAATAGAACGAACCAGCACAATATTTTCATAATATCAAAATAATTAAATAATCAAAAACAAATTATTACCTCAACTTATTTTAGTCTATTTCAGGGTAATACGTAAGTTTTGCAGAGTAACCAACTATCTTATACTGAGCCTTACCTGATTTGAAAATGTTTTGCCGCCTCTGATCATGACACAGTTTATTGGCTTCTATAATCAGAAATGATTAAATGCTGTTATTTTTATTAAAGACAATTATCGAATGAAAATTGTTTTCTACAATCAGTGGTCAAATATCTCATATTCATAAAAGAAAAGCTCAACATATAGTAAACGTTAAAATTGTGAATATTATATACATAACTTTCCGTTTTAAATTATTTTTTTCTTATATCAAATTTATCTTTTCTACATTAATACTGTCACATCATTTCATTCACATGAGTATGATTAGTTGTGAAATGTTATATTCAATCAAATATAGAATTTCGAACATGTTTATACAAGCTCAACTACTCAATGAATACTCCTATAATTAATAGAAAAAGAAACACAAGACAACCTAAAACCGTCTATAAAGCAAGCAACGACATTAATTTTACATTATTACTAACATTATTTCCCTGGATAATGAAGTAGGTGTCAGTAAGAATATAAAAAAAGCATTGAAACATAAAGCTTTTCATAATGCTATGAAGAATGGAATATGAATCAGAAGAGAAGCAAGAAAAGATTGTTAAAAAAGAAATCTTGTCAACATAATTCCTTTGATGTTAGTATGCGTAATTCACATATTTTTCTTTAACGTTGTAACATTAATACAAATTATCTAAAATAATAAACGTCTAACATATGATAATTATTTATATTCTTTGTTTATTTTATTTTTTCTTAATATATTCTTGTTTTCATTTTTTTAAACTTAGTTTGAACTGACAAGTAAGTCTGTTGTATATATACATTTAATTTTGCAGCAGTTCTCAAAGTACAATTACATATCTCGATAAACACATGAACACTAATATTAATTATTCCTAAAAGGTAGAACTTGAATAGTTCATACTTTTCATGATACTTCGATTCTGAATCTGATAGATCAATAATATAATTGTTGGACTGATTCATACCTATAATAAAGTCGTTTTGCTACATTAAATACTAAAATGCATAATAATCTGATTAGTCAGAAATTTCAGTGAAAATCATAGATTCATAGAACGTATTGCAAGAATCTAGAATAACTTAAATTCTATTATGACTGAGATGCCTTTTCTTCTTACTAGAAGAACACACCCATTAGTTATTATCTGTTCTTCTTCTCTGTTGCTAAGGAAGTGTGTTTGATGATCTCATCCTGATTCGTAACGTCTATAATGAGGATGTCAGTAAGCGAAGAAAAGAGAAGACGGTAGAGAAAGTGCAAAACTTTTTCTTATACTTACATCTACATTTTTTTACATGTCACTTCCATAAAAGAATGCGCAATTGAAGCAGATATCATCTATAACCTTTATTATCTGAATATGTATTATACACAAAGAAAAGTGTCATAATTCACTTTTCTTCAAACTTTGAAGTTCTTCTTTCTTTTTAATGAAATATTGAAGAAAGATCAATCGTACCATGATTTGCAACTTGGACATACTAAAGGTATCGAAATTTTTCAAGAGAAAGAAATACAGAAGCAAGTTATTATAGATTTTTATTTCATCAAAAGTTTACACTAGTCGTGATGCTCACTTACATATAACTGCATTCGTTCTAGCCATTTAGCGAAAGTTTTTATAGTCATTTTTGTTCAGTGAGTTCGTGATTTTGGTTACAGCATGGTGTAATGGTAGTGAACTGCTTTGAGCAGTCAGATTCTGTTGGATCAGATCGAATAACCAAAAATTATATTTCTGATTCAGAGTGGTTTGAAACATCTGCATGCATCTGTACTCGTCAATATACCATGAATTGTTGTCTTTTTGAGTGACATTACTAACTATAAAGTCAGACTCTGATGAGATCATTACGTCAATTTTTAAATGATCTTTTGATGGAATACGACATCACAAAGAAAATATCCTGTGAAAAGCTATTTAGTCATGACAGATCAGATTATTCTACCTATGTCTAAATAATCTCACGCGAAAGATTATATTAAAAAATGTACAGTATATTATCTCAACTAACTGTTTGTGTTATAAAGTATAAAAAAATTGTTTGTACAACGAAATTCCTCATATAAATTGAGAGAAAAGTAATAGATTTGTGCCATTAAGGCTAACTGTCTCCTCCGAGTCTCACACTGTGTTGTGTAAAAAAAAAAATGAAGATTACATTCTGTAATCAGATTCCTCTCACCGTCAAAAAATTCTTTTCGACTTTTAAACATTAAAGACACTGCTGATACGAATCTTTAAAGAGTAAAATGAGAATTTTGTTAAAGAATCTATTAACACGAAATATGATTTATTAATATGATTTTTGACCACAATAAAAACAGAGCTAGTTCTTCTCGCAAATAATGTATAATGCAAACGTAATGGCATAAATCATGACCTTTGTTTTTCGTCGATGAGAGAGTGACGAAAGAAAAGATTGATTTTAATCAAAAGATGGAGCTTTTTTTCTCTTTTTAATCATATATAACTGATCTTTATTCTCGTTTATAATCGAAACGACGCAACGTGAAAGAGGAGCATCCTTATAAAACCAAATTTGCTCTTTTCTAATATATGATAGTATAAAATATTAATCCCTACATCATGTCATTACATACATTGTAAAAAATAATTTCTTCCACATGCACATCATGTAGGATTTATTTTTGTTACACATTTGCATATAAAATAAGATACGTAAAGAAGACACACTGGTATAATATAGATTTGAGATTTTTCTACAGATTCGTCAAAAATATCTTGTAAGCCATGAATCAATTACAATTATTGTAGCTTTACAGGATCATTTTGACAAGTTTATAGGAACTAAACTAACTGGTATGAATTTTCGGCAGTTTGGTGTTTCGTCACTACTTTTCATTTCGAACGTTCAATGTCGTAATCCGTTCCAAACATACGTTTTTCTTCGACAATCATCAATTTTATGATAACAATATCCGATTTTCGTAGTTAAAAACATACGGATATTCGGAACGATCATCGAAAACTAAACGAATGTTCGGAACGGCAACGAAGTACACATTTCTGTGTAAGGGACTGGATAATATTAGCAGACGTTCGTGAAAGAAATTACCAAGTGTTTATAATGAAAATATGAGGATAGCCGGAACCCTAGCTTCTCAATAGAGATACTTTTTAATGAAACTTGACGTTTTAAATAAGTCGTAACTATTTTAATGCTTTGATACTTTTCTTATGTATTTAGATAGCAATTTAAACCAAAGGTCAGTTACAATAAATTATTTGAAATAGCTGCAAAGCATAGATAGGATTGATTTGATTCAAAGAAAATGCGAACTTATCCCAGTGACCCACTTCTTCTAATACTGGTTTTAGCTTTTCTTATAAGTTTGCATCGATTTAGTTTAGGGCTTCTCGAAATTCCTTCGGTTTTGGTTCGGTTCAGTTTGAATTTTCAAAACCCGCACCAATTTCATTTCCGTTGCATAGCATTTTATTTTGCATTCTGATTTTTTTCATCTACAACTGTCTTAAACTTTATTTAGCAAGATACAATAAGGAACTAAAAAAAAGAAATAATTTCAGATGTATAAGAAGGTAATCGAATATCATCGAGTGTAAGATTTCTCCATCATCTATCTATTAAGTAATATCGTGCCACAATAATGTTTATCCTTAAAAAAAGAAGATTATGTTGTACTTTAATCAAAACACTCGCTTCCTATCTGAATATCTATTATTAGCACAAAATCTTCGTTTATTATGTTTTATATTCAATCATTGTTCATTTAGATATTTATAAATCTCATATGAACAATTTTTCAACTAAGAGATTGGATCTAGATCACATGATAAGAAAAAAAACAAGATTTTACATGTAAGTTTTATGCATGAATAGTTGTAGATAATGTGAATAATTATACAGTTACTAATATATCAATTTGTAAAATAATCACATTTATTTCGTTCGCTTTTTTCTATACTTCGTAAAAATGAACACTTTGAAATAAACTTGTGACGAGTTTTAAACATATATAAAAACGTTCGACACTACGGAAAGCAGCAAGCTTGAATATCTAACTATTTCAAAAAAGACTTCTATTGTGCTCATCGCCATAAACCTCTAACTATCTAGACAGACCTAGAGCTTCAAGATATTTAAATAACTTCATGAGGTATATCAGACTACAAAAAAAATTGAATTTTCAAATCTTTCCTCTCCTTTTAAACCTTATTTTAGAATCATATAGATATTTAGAAAAAAATCATGCATATATAACTTAATGATCGCATTTTGTAAATGACGCAATTCCATTTCACCATCTCTGCTCGTTGAAGAATTAATAACGTAGGAAAAATATTTGAGGAGATTATTCATTTTATTAGTGGTGTTAATGAAGTATGTGCTTTCCATTGTTTTAGGGAGAAATAAATATTTTCCAGTATTTCACTTACTGTTTCAAGTCGCAAATTGTGACATTTTTCTCTGATTAAAAGAAAAATCGGAAAACTGGTATAAATAATTGGTATATGGTTAATAAGAAGTACTTAAATTCGTTCCATAACATGGCGGTGTCCACTTAACGGAGATTTTACTATATAAATAGTACACATAAAAATATTTTCGTTCTCATAAAGACTGTTCGATAATCATTCGAACAACTAGACAGTAATGCAAATCATGAAAAATCTATGCCACCTTCGAATAGCTGTAAGATATCCAGATTGCTGTGATAGATTTAAATAGCTATGGCAAATTAAAATACCTGTAAGATCGGTAGATTGCTAGTAGACAGAAAATTAGTTGCGTATGATAATCTAGCGGCATACTACGATATCCGAATCAACGCAGTGATTCTGAAGAATCGAATAGTGTCGGATATAACATGAGAAATTCTATCGGCATCTAATAAGTAGAAATATTCAACTTATGACATCATACTATCAAAACCGACTTGTCAAGTAAATCCTTCAAGATTTGACAGGTTTTAATTATGAAATAAGTCTAGCCACTCAATGAACTATTTCTTATTATGATTCATGCGCTACCGAATGATTCAGCTATACAGTGTCAGATTTACATTATAGACCTTCCTGGACCTTAACAAAACGATCAAGAAAAATAAGTTCAATATTATCATTTTATGTATTGAACACCCTCACCCCATCTCCACCTCATAGTATTTTTATTCGTATTATTATACAACATTACGAATCTTGGCACAATCTTAGTAAATTCGTGAGCTTCCTTATGAAAGCAGGTGAAATTTACGCTATTTCGAAAAGATTTTGAGTATTGTTGGAATATATCTTGCCTTGAGACCACGAAATGGATAAATGAGCAAAGTATACTTTCGTTTGACAGTGTGGAGCAGAGACCGAAAGTGAATCGAATATACGAATAATTCGATATCGATTCGATTCGAATGAAAATGCATTTATTCTGTTGAGGGTGTTTAACATTATAATACTAGAATGTTTGAATGCTTTGTGAGGATTCCCAAGTTGGACACACAGAGAAATGTCAACATTGTTTTACGTAAGGTACACATATTTTAACTTGTAAAGTGATACTGATTTGAATGGAAGCGGTAAATTGATATAAGTAAATGTTTCCAAACATGCTTGCTTTGAAAACTGAAACTTCTTTTTTTAAAACATTAAACGTATACTTTTACTCATCATAAAATCTGCTTTTTTGCTTTTTATCTGAGTACGGAACGATATAAAATCAGTGAATATTTTTCGTTTACCCATTATTTGTGGTATTATATAAGACAAGTGTAGGTAACGACTTGGAATTTGTAGTATTCATTGCCACTGATAACCGCTAAGTTTTTTGGAAAATAACGATTTACTCAGTTGTCGATCGCAATGTTCGAAAGTCTTCTAGAAGTATAGAAAAAGCTCATCCTTCCCCCACCTTCGGTCTTGCGATTCACAGGGTTCTCGAATCTCCGCGAGCCTAATGGCCTCGGCACGTATGAAATGAAGTTCAAGCTTATAATAATGAATTTTTGGTGCTTTAATAATTCCAATATCTCTGAATAATTGTTGATAGACTAGATAAAGAAGTGAATTATTAGCACAGAAATAATAACATTTTCTTTTTTATATTCACTAAGTGAATCGAATGGAATTCGGATGAACATTTCTGAGTTCGTTTCAACCTCTGGTTTAGACTAAAACTAATACGGAATTATTGAACTTTCATCGAGGAAAACATTTTCTACTCTTACGACCGAACGTTGCCAAATGGCAAGATGCTTGAGCTCTGTTCTTCTAGTAAACTGAAATATTCATCAGACTGATAAAATAGATAATGGATCTCAAGAGGAAAATGAACTACGTATTAGGTCTCGCATCGAACGTTTGGATAGATAAAAAATAGATCATTTTGACTCGGAGGCTGTTTTGAATCTTATAGGAAGAATCCATCCCTCTCGTCAATGAAAGCTTTCTCCTTTCTTGAGAAGGCGTATGTTTGCCCTAAGATGCATGTAATTAATTATCAAATCACTTAACTAACTACATCTCTTCATTTAAAGATAAACTCTAAAGTGATATTGTCAAAATGTTGCCAAATAGCAACATTCGATCTGAAAGAGTTAAATATATACAACAACAAATATTAAACTCATGCAGTTCAACAAAAGAGAAAAATGTTCTTTCTAGAATTCTTCTTATCGAAGAAATTTTAGGATCGACCTTTTTTTTTGCAGACATATGTTAGAAAAAATGCAGATTTTCATCAAGAGTACTCGTTCCTTTTTCCTGTTGCACCGCTTCAATAATAGATGTTTAATGAAGACAAGTTATATATGACTCAAAAGAGAGAAAGCTTTAGCTTTTTTTTTTACATCACACATTCAAAATTCCCTAGAATATGTTAGACATCATTTGGAAAATTTTAAGATACGACTATATTTCATTTATTTTCAAGTATACTTAGAACAGCTTAAAAGTAGTACAAGTGACACTTTAATTTTCTTATAAAAAGCGTAAATAAACGTTTTTCTCTATATATTCTAATAGAAAAAAAAGAATGGTTTGATCATACCTCAACTAAAATTATAATGATAAAATCAATTCTATTCACATATATTACGGTAATACTAATGTTGATTTGAAAATAGGTGAATAAATATTTTTTACTAAAAAAAAAAAATTCTAAAATATTAATTATAAATATACACAATTCATATTTTATTTCACTAGAGTATCATGTCATTGATAGTTAACAAACGACGCATATCAAAGGGATCATTATACATTATACCTCTCTTTACATTTATTTTAATTGTTGTGATTTATTCAAAATATATTGGTATTTTTCATTATAATAACCATGTCTTATTGAATTATACAAGTAAATATCCTTATGTAGCATTAATTGTTGATAATAGAGCTACTGAATTACTTATTAATGCTGTTAACAATGTTATAAAACATATTCCAGATGATTGGAAAGTACAAATTATGACACCATATGAACATTGGACATTTTATAATCAATCTTCTCTTAGTATATTAATTAAAACAAATCGTGTTTTTTTAACACCACTTGAACAATTACAAAATAATTTACCTGGTGATAAATATATTAATTCAATTTTAACTTCTCCATCATTTTGGCATAAAGTACAAGGAAATAAAGTATTATTTTTTCAAATCGATTCTGTTCTTTGTTCAAATTCTTTATATAATTTAACTGATTTTTTACAATATGATTTTATTGGTGCACCATGGTATATTGGTGGTTGTTGTAATGGTGGACTTTCATTACGAAGTCGAACAAAAATACTTCAAATGCTTGAAAATGGTTATGTTTATTATCCATTATTTGATGTGAATGAAGATGGATGGTTTACGAAAAATTTACGTTATTTCAATAGTCGTATAGCACCTGTTCATATAGCAAAACAATTTGCCGTTGAAACTATATATCATCCTCGACCATTTGGTGTTCATAAACCTCATGTTAATAGAATAGGATTAGAAAATATGAAGCGTTTATGTAATGAATGTCCTGAACTTGCAACTATTGACCCTTATTGTCAGTCAACTACGCATGTTAGTGTATCTTCTTGATTATGAATATTTTTAGTAAAAAAGAAAATATGTTTACAAAGTAGAATCATTGAAAGAAATGAAAATAACTGCCAAATGTAAAATACCATTTACAAGACAGACTCAAGGGAAAGAGTGACAATTATTTACCTTATTAAAACAAGATAAAGTTCAATGAAGATGATACATATCAAAAATGAATAAATAATTTTTTGTATTGACTCGAAAGATTAAGAGTAATTTGAAAAACCTTTAAGTTCAGTAAAAATAGAGATCTAACACAATGTGAGAATACAGAGGCATACATCGCTCAATAACTAACAATTATTAATGCGGTGTGAAGTACTACATTTATGTAGGCCTTCGCGAGTTTTCTTTTTTTATTTAGAAAATACTCGTTCAAACGCGAAATTAAAATATCGAGATCGAACCGCTAAAAGTTGTTTTCAGATCATTATTATGAATTTTCATTTGTTCCCGGATGGACTTGAGAAAAACGAAAACGAGATAGAAAATTAGGCACCATTCTCGTCAGATAACATCTGCTATAAATAACAGTTGCGAATGCAGATAATATTTTCGAGAAATTCACTTAGTTCTAACTGATCCTAGACAATATTCAATATCAAATTCTCCGCTTTGTACTCTATTTCGTAGTCAAAATGAAATCCGAATACCATCTAATTCATTATTGTTCAGTAAATAATGTCAAATATATCCTATAAACATTTCAAACTTTTATAGATTCTTATTCATCATAGTGTTTTAATTTATTACAACAATATATTGTATTCGATGATAACATTTGTGTTTTGAGAAATAAGAAAAATCGATTTCCCTAATGTTTTCGATAAAATATTGATAGAAAAAAAGAAAGCATGAAAACTCATACGATTATTCTTTTATTTTTATTATTATAATGTCAAAGATATTTCACTTGAATCTTTCGATAAAAATGTAAAATGTAAAATGAAAGAGAACACCGGTGATAAATAAGCATGCATTAAAAAGATTAACCCTTAAATTAATTTATAAATATAAATAAGAAAAAAAGAAAATATTATTAAATATCATCCCAAGAATTAATTTGTCTTGGTTCATGAATAATTTGATTAGATTTAAATTTATTAATAAAACTTTCATTAAGATTTATTGGAGATGAATTTGATGATATATGATATTCTGATAAAGCTGAATCAATATCACGATTAAGATTTGTTGTTATTGGAACAATATCATTTGGTTTATGATCAATATATAATAATGAATGAAGAGTTTTTAAACGATTTGATGGTTGAGAATATTGTTGATGTATTGATGTTTTTAATTCATTATTTAAAATAGCTGGATGTGAATATAAATGTTGAACAGATGATGATGATTTTGAACTTTTTGATCTAAAATAATCTCGTATTGTATAGAAAAAAAAAATTATTTTATTTATACCGTAAAGAACACATAAACCAAATAAGAATATTGATAATAATTAAAAAGACAACTATTGATATAATAAAAATGACAATTAAAGTTATATTTGTTCGTGGAATTGGTGTAAAATTTGGTAATAAATCTAATTAAAAGAAATAATTTAATATTTAAATATAAACAAAATTTTATATTACGATTTTGATATATTGATTGATTAAAACTTTGTAATTGTCGTTGTTGTTTATTATTAGTTAAACTATCCTACAAAAAAATTAAAATAAATATTTTAAATCTTAAAAAAATTTTTCTATACTTTATAAACATGTGTAATCGATGTAACAGATTGAATTCGTCTTAATAAATCATTCGAATGTGTACTAAATAATTTTTTTTCATCTTCTGGCCGAAATGTATTTTGAACATGTGATGATAATTTTAATTTTAATAAATTATTTGATACTGTTGATCGATTATTATTTGATGGAGGAAAACATTGCAATCGAACAGTAGCATTATTTGTTTCAGGTAATACAGAATATTTCATTAAAAATCCTCCATATTTTTGATTTTTTAATGTATAAAATCTAAGTGTAATATTTTGTTGTGTATTACTAATAAGTGTAACTGGATCTTGTGTAAGACATTTTGTTTGAAAATCTTGTCCAAGCCATAGAATAAGACCTGCTTCAGCACAAATTGGTAAATGAAAATAAATTATTTCAAGTATAATTGAATGACCTAATGATGGGATTAATATACATGGACAATTAAGATTTGATAAAAATCCATATGGATAATTTGGTGTTGAAATAAAACCATTTGATAAAATAATATCTTGTGTTTGACAAATATTTTCAATTGAATAATCTTAAAAATAATTAAAAATTTTATTTTTTTTTGTTTAATTATAATTTACCTGTAATACATTCATATTCTGCTTGAACATATGATGCAGCTAAATTCCAACAATCTTGTAAAATTAATGGATGTTCAACAACACGTACTGTACAATTTGTTTTTGTTAAACAAATAATATCTTCACTTGGAACATTCATTGTACAATCTTTATCAATATATGAACAATCATTTGACCATGAATAACCATATATAATCCGACCTAATTTTATTAATTGATTATTTGAACATGTTAAGGAAAGTATACCACTTGGAATTTCATCTAAACAATAACTTTTTGTTGAATAACCTATTTTAAAAAAATAAAATAATAAAATTTGAAAAATATTAAGATAATTTACCAATATGAGCAAAAATTAAAGAAGGTAAGTAAAAGATCAAGATTAGAAACATATTTCCTATGTTGTTCAATAAGTAATAAATGCTCAAATCAATGATTGGATTAATCATTGTTTAATTCTATGTATAAACATTGTCCAGACAATGGACAAATACTTCTATCTTCTTTTCATAATAACTACAATTACAAATGATTAACATAAAAACATACTATTTAACTTATCTTTTAAACGTATACTAATAACAATAAAGAAGAAAAAAAAGATATTCAATTTTACATAGTAATCAATAATAATTTCCTTTTATCTATTTATTTGACTATATACTATCGATTATGATTAGAGATATTAATTAATATTATCCATCATAGTTTATATCTTGTCATTTTTCTTGACATGTATATATGATATTAAAATAAATCAAATAATCTAACAAGTTTTTTTTTTATTTATTCAAAATTATTTTTCTATTTTAGCAATCATTCATCCATATTTAATTTGTATATTTGTATAATTATTATCTTTTGTTAAAGCACAGTTTGTCATATAAATGGTATAGAATATAAAGAAGAAAAGATTACATCCGATATTTAATTGTCAGATAGAATAGGAATAAGAAAAAATTTTTGTTCGTACTACTAGAAGAATCTCTCGATAGAAAAATAAACAAAATAATAATGTTTATATAACGACTAAACAAAATATCAATCTTATTTATGAATTGTACAAATTATTCTATTCATCCATCTGTCAATGATTCTTAACTGATGTTAGAAATTTGGTTTGATAATTCTATTATTAATTAATTTTTTTTTTGTTTTTTTGCTACTAATGAGTCAGGTAGATTAGTTCTAGAAATAGAATTTATAATAATAAAATGTTAGAAAAATCCCAAATGATTTTATCTATTACAAAACTGTGTTCCCAATTGTCTATCGGTTCTGAATAGACAATAATAAGAAAAGCGAGAAAGAAAAAATCTCTTGAGAAAGATAATCATTAATTGTTTAACTATAAACAAGGGACAAAAACGTAGTAACGAGAAAAACGATCTCATGAGACGACAACCTCTTTTAGAAATAAAATATTCATTCTAATCGATAGAAAAAAAGAAAATGGAAGACAATAGAGATTAGTTCATTAGACTTTTATTAAGTGCAACCAAGAGTAAGAAGAAAAAAGAATACATATGATATTGGTATATATCATAGTTGAATAAGCATAAGAATTCATCATATCTCTTATCGAGAAAAAAAGAAATGTAAGTCATATTGATATATACTATCAAAAGATGATAGATTATACTTTCAGAAATTTGTTAAAGTAAGAATAATATCCTTGATGTTTTTTTTTTAAATATCTTTTTTAGTAGTAGACAAATATTTGATTTATCAAATGTAAAATAGATTTGTTTTAATCATAAAAAAATACGAATAGAAATAATAAATGAATATTTAAAAAAAAAAATTTTTTTTTTTCTGTAAATAAAATTCAATTTAATATTCCATCCGTTGATCATTATACTGTTTCAAATAATCGTTTATTCAATGAGTAAATAAGGAAAAAGGAAAAGGAAAACAAGTTTCTTTTCCTGTGCATCAGTGAATACAATGCAGTCACATCATTAGATCATTTTTTTTCTTCTTCTTTCTTTCTTAATAAAAGAACAACAAATAGTTATATAGTTCTTTGTTTTTTATTCCAATATATATCTTTCACAATACATCCATTTCTTATGTGTCATGTTTGATTAAAGTCAATACCGAGGTGACGAGAAAAAGCATCGTTATGCTGCACTAGTCTCTCAAGGGGCTAAACAAGTGCATGCATACTTCTAGACTACAAATGAAAAATTAGACGATAGTAGTATAAATATTCTTTTTTGCGTGCTTTTATTCTTTATATGTGCACAAACACATTTCACTTAAATTGGCAAGAAGCGTATAACATATATAAGATCTCGTTTTCTTTTTTTCTCTAAAAAAGAAATTTGAGAAAAAACAACGTTTGTTCTAGTTGTTTTTGATAGGTATACTTTTTTTTTTTTTTTATTAATCTTATTCAGAAATAATAAATAATGGGTAATAAAGGAGTTAAATCATCTTTTGATCAAGATCTTTTGGATAAATTAATGGAAGAAACAGGTTTAGAACGTGAAGTTATTATTGCATGGAGGTATGTAAGAAAGAAAATTTTTTTTTTTGTAATATAATTAAAGGTATATATATATTATTTGTTTGTTTTCTTTTTTAATATAGAAAACAATTTTTATCAGCATGTCCATCAGGAAAAATGGGTCGAAAAGATTTTTTTAAATTTTATCGTTCATTACGTGTTGAATCAGATGAAAAAGTAAAAGAAATTGCTAATTTTGTTTTTACAGCATTTGATCGTGATTCAAATGGAAAAATTGATTTTACTGAATTTCTTTGTAAGTATTTTATTTTATTTTATAAATATTTTTTTTTTAAATTTATTTCAAGGTGGTTATGCTATAACATCATTAGGTACAATGCGGCAAAAACTTGATTATGTATTTGCAATTTATGATAAAGATAAAAATAATTCAATTGATAGAAAAGAAATGATAAGAGTTATATCGGCTATGTATGATTTATTAGGAAAATCAAAAAATGATTATCCACCAGAACGTTGTGTTGAAGATGTTTTTTCATTAATTGATGTTAATCATGATCGTTCATTAACTAAAGATGAATTTATTGAAGGTGTTTTAAAAAATCCTTATCTTTCTGATATTATTTCACCATTTAATGAATAAACAAATTATTATCTGTGCACTATTCATGTACCTGTGTCTATATTATTCTTTTTCTCTCTTTCTCTCTCTCTCTGTTTCTCTATTTTTAAGGTGCTTTTATATATATATATATATATATCCTTTATTTTGATGTATTTGCCTCTGTTTGTGTATATATCAATGGTATCTATAATGGTAGCCTTTCTAATATCTCAAGAGATATAAAGTCAGTGACATTGATTAACTATATATTTAATTCATTGAGAAAGGATGAATAACAACTGTAAAATAAAATAATTCTATTAATCATAATAAGAGATTTATTGAATATTTACATATTTATTATATAAGATAATATTTCTGTTTATTTTTTATTACCATATTTGGTAATTATAAATAATCAATAAAAAAAGCCCCGAAAATGCTGTTATTACAAGATAAATATGGTTTGTTTTTTAATTATTGCCCAAGATATTGGTATACAGTCAAATAGTTTACATTTGTTTTATAACAACAAAAATAAAAAAAAGTATAAAATTACATGTACTTATTAACTCCATTTTCAGAACAGAAATCTGAATAGATGTTATGTTTTTAAATGAGAAATATCTTTACTATTATAAATATAATAGAAATGATTGATTCATTTGTTTGAATAAATGAAAAACAAATATTTTAAAGGCATTGTTAGTATCAATTTTCAAAGTTTTTTAACTACATATTTGTAATTGTTCAGTCAGTCATATAAGATAACTAAATATCGATATTATTTCGTAGGAAATGATTTTTATAAAATTTTTTGTTCTAAAAATCAAGAATTATCAATTAATTTTATTAATAATATTTTATAACATCCCTTGTATCAATTGATGAAAATCAATTCTATCCTCAAGAATAAAAACACATTGTAACGTATACATTCATAACAGATGAAAAGACTAGCTAGATATTACAACAGAGAACAAACGAAAACAGTGTATAAAAACATTAATACAAGCAAAAGCCTATGTGTTTAACATATTCGTGAATCTGAACAATAAATTCATACAGTTCATGAGGATATATTAAATCTAAAAAACGTCCAATACGAGCTAGTGGATAACTTGAATTGTATTGACATGATTTATTAAGTCAATTATTATCAGTTTCTTCTTTTGTTATAGATTCTACCATAATAGATAGAAATAATTTATATAGAATCCAATTCGTCTTAACAAAAATATGCTAATAATATATCAAAATATTACATTAATTCATCATGTAATTCAATCATTCCATTTGAAATTTATGACTGGTATGATATTTTCATATTCATATCTAACAATATAATAGATATTAAATTTAGTAAATATTTACTTTTATATAGAACTTCACTTGCTGATAACTAATTATTCTTTATTGAGTCAAACTATATTTATCATTTTTTTTGTTTGAATTCAAACGAATAGTAACGTTGCCTTCAGCATTTTCGGCATCTAAACGTATAAGAGCTGCTTGTTAATCACAATTAACACTTTCGATTCGTTCACAAATTATTATCAAACGTTCCATAATCACCATCCATGATACAGTTAGTTAAATATCTGACCTATTGATCATAATATACAACACTATATTATTATGGTAAACGATTAAATATAAGACAATTAATTGAATTTTATTAGTATCTTCATCATGTACTACCTGTTAATAACATGATAGTTTTATTACTTTCATTTCTTAAAACTTAGCATTTGAAAAAATCATTAACTGTAATTACTAATGTACAAATCTATTTTCTTTATATGTAGCAAAATCAACAATTTATTAAATCAAGAATACTATTTTATAGGTAATCAATCAATAATATAAGAAAATTTATTTTTATTCTCATTTCGTGAAAAACTACACATACATTCGATCACAATAAAAAAAAACATTTTCTCATTCTTCTTTCTCTTATGCTTCTCTATCGATTTTTTACTGTATATTCATCATGTCTGCATATATTCATTATTTTCCCTTTGGTAATAATATAAAGAAAATTTGTGAAAGAAACCATACAATTATTACGATAGACAAAAATTACATCATTTTCTTTTACATTCCCAATAGTACATAAAATTATTGTCTGACTTCTATCATAATTTCGTACATTATAGCGTGACATACAAAAAAAAAAGTGGTACTGACAAATGCCCCGATATATTTTTGTATAGGACAGTAAGTTCAATAGCAATAGTAATTTGAAGTAAAACAGAACATAGAATAAGATCAGACTTGTTTTTTTTTTTGCATGTTCTTATCCATAGGAATATGTACAGACATAAGATCAATATATAGATGAACAGAACAGTTAACTGTCAGAATGATGATCAACTTATTCTTTATATAAATGAAGAAAAAGTGTGGGAAGTTATGAATTAACTAGAGATCATACTGTGTTTGTATATATATATATAGTAAGTCAAAGAAAATATTCTATTCAAATTATAACCTCATGTAAACTGTTTGTTTCGATTAACATCATTTACCTTTCAATCTTATAATTGATCATAGTCTCCTTTATAGTTATATGCACTTTCTCTTAAGTAGCCAGTCAAATTAATACAAATGATCATAAAATGAACATGACAGTCTACACAAAATCAAGTAATATCAGTTTGACATACTTTGCTCTTCTTTTTCTTTTTCCTAATGATAAATCAAGTGATGATGAATTTATAAAGATATGGTAAAAAATTTTTCATCTCATCATTAATAATTAGTAAAGATCACTGATTAGCCTTTTTATTCAAGCATATTTCTTTTCTGATCAATAATCTTGACATAACTTGTTTAAGTAAATTAGAATGTAAGTATTGATATGATTAATCAAAAACGAAAAAAGATATCATTTTCCATCTTATAAAAAAAAATCCAATTATATGTCTACAAAAGATCGATATTATTATACTGGTTGATCTCTTTTCTTTTGTATTCATTCATATGTATACATAAACATTTATACAAAACAAAAGCAAGTAATGATGCGATACATATAAAACGAGTTCGTTTTTTTTTTTATTTTTATTATTTTGAAAAGAAGAAATGGAAATTCAATTGATTTCGATGAAGAAAAAAAAAAGAAAAAGCTTATTTATTCATCTGGGAGATTTGCTTTTGTTTTATTCATACAATAGTAAGCAGAAATAGTGTTAATTTATTGCGTGAATAAAAAAGTGAGTCAAAACGAACATTTAGAATAGAAGAAAAATGCTTACATAATCATCAAGTTTGAAGGATTAATATGTGTGAAATGCACTCTTCATTTCATTTATAGTTAATAAATTGTATCTATTTATTGATTAGAATTTTAATATTACTGGTTTTGATTATATATGCGAGTAAAAGTATATCATCATTTAATTCATCCATTTTCAGTTCATTAATAATGCAACTAATGAATATAAGGAAAGATGATGGATCAAATGATAACAATAAACTAATTATTAGACTGTCTGTCTGCATCTTTTGCTCTTATGACCTCTTATAAAATACAGTAATGAAGAAAGAGGAAAGTGAATTTTTTTTTATGAATGTATTTGTGTCAGATGAACGGTTCATCGGTAATGTGTCAGAAGCCAACCATCATCATTTATAAGTAGGTACAGGTGAGTGATTGTCCTCCTTCTTTTGAAATGTTTCAACTAATCATTTTCTTTTTTTTTGTTATAATAATGTTTATATATGCACGTGCGAAGATATACATTAACTGTCTTATGATTGACGAGAAATGGGTGGAGAAAAAATATGAAATTGGAAAAAAATAAGTCATAAGATGAACAATATATATATATGTTATATTTCATATCATATGAAGAGAAAAGATGTTTAACCTTTCCTATGTATATATATACGCAAGACCTACAGGGTTTAATATAAATGTGATGAACGCTAGTATAGCGTGTAAGAATTAGCTTATGGCTATATTTTATATTCATGAATATGTATGAAGAAAGGTGAAAGTTAATCTAAATTTTTTTTTTTATTATTATTTTAGATGTATAATCATTTTTTTCTACATATCAAATGATAAACTGTCGTCTTTTGACGACAATATTTTTAACCGTTTTGCACACAATGACAAATTGTTTAAATGAAGATTTATTTCCATCTCGAGATAATATTAATGTCAATGTGGGCAAACGGATACGAATGGAATGTGAATTAAATAATTCAACATTAAATGGAAATAGAAAAGTAAAAAAAATTTATAAATTATTTTCTTACAAATATTTGCTGATGCTTTTTTTTCTTAAAAGGGTTTATGGTTACGTTTAGAAGATGCTGAAGTATTTTTCTATTCAACAAGTCGTATTAATTCAAATAAACGTTTTCAAATTGAACACCGATCAAATCTTTATATGATTAATAGTACATCATCATATGAAATAATAACATATACATTAATAATTGATGATATACATTTATCTGATAGTGGAACATATTCATGTCAAGTAGATAATAAAATAATAAAATTATTTATGTTAAATATTGTTGGTAAGAATATAATTAATGGATCGATCAGAATGAATGGTTGAACTTTGTATTATAATTTCTAAAAGTAAAAAAAAATGATCGGATATAAATTGTAAAGCTTTTCACGGTATACATTTTGTTTTTCTGAATGCAAAGCGCAGTCATTCATTCTGATCCACACTTTATATTAATGTATAATTTTATATTTATTAAAGAACGACCTTATTTTATTACACATGAATATTCAAGATTATTACGTACAGAAATAAAAAAAAATATTTCAATTAATTGTGAAGCACATGGTAAACCTGAACCATATCTTAGTTGGATAAAAAAAATTGATGGTAAAAATTGTTTTTTTTTTGTAATTTTAATTAAAAAAAAAAGTATTTTTTTATTTTCATATTAGAAAATAATCAAAAAGTAATGATTAATTGTTCAACAACACCAACTAATTGTCAATTAAATATTTTTAATGTTAATCGTTGGCATCATGGAATATATGAATGTGTAGCTATGAATATTGTTGGAACAATTGGTCGTTTTTATGAAATTGATATACAATGTAAATTTTTATATATAAATCTAAGACTTTTTCTTTTTTTTTTTTTAATTATAATTAGTTCCACCAAATGTTTATAGTCGAATAGAAAAATCTCATCATTTTATTGGTGATACAGTTATATTACAATGTTTAATTGATGCTAATCCACAACCAAATATACAATGGTTACATAGATTTTCAAATGATATTAATCAAGAAATAGATTTATCTCGACAATTTTATCAAGAAGATTTTAATAATAAAGATAATAGACGTGATAATGGTTATTGGTATATTAAACAAGAACAATTAAATGCAACTAGATGGAAAACAAGTCTTTTTATTAAAGTAATTATTGATCTCAATATAATATCTAAGAGCAAAATAATTCGATTTTTTTTTATTTAAAAGCATATTCCAAGACGTTTATTTAATTCAAATTTTATATGTCGTGCAATAAATCATCATGGTCAAAATGAACAATCAATAACTGTTATTGAAAAGTATCATTTATCAAAAAAACATCATCATCATACAACACCATCATTATATACATCAACATTATCATATAATCAAAATGAAAGACAACAATTATCGAGTACAACACGTATGAAGAAATAAAAAAAATTTTTGTATTTTATTTTATTTTATTTATTTTAGAATTTTTATCAGAAAAAAAACATAATATTAATAATCGATCTAAAAGACTTTCATCATATTTATTTATTCTTGGATTATATTCATTTTTATCATCATTTTATATATAATAAATATATATATTTATTATTTTATCATTTTTTCCGTCCGTGATTTATTAAAATAAAAAGAATATTAGTATTAGATATATTAGTTATTTTGTATCTGTTTATTTATTCTTGATTAATTGAGAACAATTCAATTGAAATTGCTTTTTTTTGTTGAGTTTATAAAAAAAAAAAAAGGAAACAATCAGACTGTTTATTTGTTTAATGAAGACGATGATTGTAATTGAGATATAATTCGATCATAATGCTCATTAAAAACCATTTTATTATAGGTTATTAAACGAAGAAAAGAACTGACTGTTGTTACAACTTCATTCATAACAATATTTAAACCATTTGGTATAGCTACATTTGATAATGATGAACTACTTGTTGGATGATCTAATAGATGATGAACAAACGCTACATAACGTTGAACTAAATAGAATAGAACAACAAATTATAAAAAAAGATTTTTATATTAACTCAATAGATGGATGAATAGTTAGGATCTAATCGCGCGAAGATAAGTGTTGATCTAGTTCGTATCATTCTGATGAGGGAACATCCATGCATGTCGGGCCGGGACTATATTCATTCGATAGCTCTTAGTGAGCGACGAAAAAATCTAGAATGGTTTGGTTGTTCAGACATTCGTTCCCGAGATATCAATTTTTTACTATATATTTTAATCAAGTCCTGTGATCCTCCTCCTCATTCTTCACTAGGACCTATCGAATGAATATAACTCCGATTCAAAAGCGATTTTACACTTAGGAATGTTCAATCAGTATTAAATAATTTGGTAATCGTTCAAATGTTTCCTGTGATATGTATGAATAAACATAAAAGTACCCTAATATGTTGAGACATTTTTGAATACCATTCGCGTTTTTCTACGATACATATGACTTTCAGTGTTTTGGTTCATATTAAATAATATTTTACTTACAAAGTAATTTAAAAACTGCATGTTCAATAACATGAGGTTCACCAATAGTTCGTATAGCATCTTTAATACTTTGTTCATTATCAATAATAATTTTTTCTTTATTATATTTTGTTAATTCATCTCGAGTTGTTTTAACAACTTGTTCACTAAGTGATATTAATATATCTTTTAATTTTCTAGAAAAATAAAAATTAATTGAACAAAAAAAAGAAAATAACTAAATAATAATAACAAACTTTTTTTTGTGGAAAATCATCTAATAATATAATCATTTCTGATTTAAGTATGGTTTTAATTGATTCATAATCACGTAAAATAGAAGAAGTTAAATGTGATAATACAATCATTATCGTTGATATTATTAATGAACGCATTGTTGCTATATGTACTTGATTATAACGTACTTCATCTAATTCTAATGTCTAATAAACAAATAATTAGAAACAAAAATGAGTAAATTGTAATGAATATTAACTTTTTGAATTCCATTTTTTCATTATTTAATATATTGTATTCAAAACGAAAATATGATAAAATTTTATATGAATGAATTTTGATACGATGTACAAGATAATTTATTAGTATATAAAGTTATTTTCTTAATTAATACGTCATAATTATTATGTTTATCCCATTGCATATTATTGACGTTAACATTTCGTACATAATAATTCAAAATATTAATATCAGAACTGTTTGGGGATCATTTTTAAGATAATTCTCATATAGTAATACTTCACTTAATTTCGGTCAGAGAAGTCCATCGCAGCAGGGGCAAGTTTTTTACAAAGAAATTTGACATTTATGTATGCTATACGATAGACTCTCAGTTGCGATGGGCATCGATGATTTTTAGAAACATTTCATCTTTTTCACATTGAGATTTTTTATCTCTACCTCCTATTAACTTATTGCGTTAGTATTATTAAATGCATCTTCTAATGAGAAATATTTTTAGAAATGAATATACTTTTTTATGTAAATTGTAGATCATTTCCTTCTGTATTTAAATACAATATATTATCTTATGAAAAGATAGAATGTTAAAATTAATTATTTGCATATTTACTTCAGGAAATGGATATTTTGGATTCCAAAGTAAAAGTTCACAATATGCTTCATTAAGAATAGCTATTGGACTTTCATTTTGAGATGTTGTTGTTGTTGTTGTATCTGTCGATATTTGATACCAACCGATAGTATCTTTTGTTTGTAATCGTTTAAAAGCACGTTCAAGCCATTTATATGTTGATGCTAATGGATCAATCCCCATTGCTTAAAAGAAAAAAAATTTCAAAAAATATTTTTACAAAAAAAAACAAAAACAGTAAAATTAACCTCGTTGATTTTCCATAAATTTATCAAATGTAGATTTTTCATAAGTAATTGCTTGTTGTTGTAATAAAGGTCTATATTGTCGAATATTAAAATTAGCCATATCAAGTTTCATTAAACTTAATAGTTCCATTATACCTCTGAAAAATAAATAATAATTATTATTTTTTCTTCTTTTAATTAATAATTAACCTAAAACATTCAGGTGCATCATTAATTGTTCGTAATTTTGCAATATTTTCATCTCGACATTCAGCACAAAGACTAGCCATCATATCAATAAAATATTTTGTATATTCATGAGGATCTGCTGCATTTGCTTCAAATCGACGTTTTATAGTATCAAGATTAATTGCTTCATCAATTTGAGCTTTAAGAGTAGTTTGATGTGGTAATACTAAAGTTTTAAGATCCTTCAAGCAAAAAAGAAAATAAATGAAATTAAAACAAAAAAACAAACAAACTTCTTTAGCTTCACCAATTAATTTAATAATATGTTCATAACGTGGTGGATTAGCAGCTAAATCTTCTCGTAAAACATCCCAAAATGCTGTATGCATTGTATCATGAACTTTTTCTGCGATACTAAATTAATTTATTGATTATTAAATATATAAAATTATTTTCATTTAGTTTTTTTACCTTCCTTTTTCATATTCTGGTAATTGAAGTTGAAAATCTTTATTAAATACAATTTCATGTGCAAGTTGAAGATTTTGAGCATTTCGATTAGCTTCCATTAATTGATTATAATCAATAAATCTTGGTGGTGAAGCTAAAAATAAATCAAATTAAAAAAAAATAGCTTACATAGATTTAATTTAAAACAAACCTGCTGTAGCTCCTGTCATATTATCTTGACTATTGGGTAATGTTGGTGAAAGATTAAGCCAACCAAGTACTGCTCCCAATGGTCGATGATTATCATCTTTTTTTTCATCATTATTTGTATTCGACATAATAATAATCTTTAAATAAAATATGAAACAAAACATCGTTAAAAAGATATTATATATTTCGTTTTTTCTTCAAATATGTTTATACAATGACAACAATGATGAGTATAAAAAAAAAAAAAAGAAAAAGACAAAATGAAATAAACAGGAGTAGTGGAATGAGTATCATAGATAGACTTCGTTTTCTGTTTTTTGTTTTTTTTTTTTTTCTTTCTCAACGAAAAATAAAATGATAATTTGTTATAAAATGTAAATGATAATCATTGCACAAAAAAAAACAAAAAATGTTAAGTTGAAGAAAAAGCGAATAAATAAATCACTGTTTGCATAAAAACACGCGGACAAACTTCTTATTTCAACTAACACAAGAACTGTACATACAAACAGAAGAAGAAGAAAAAAATGTGTTAATAATCGACAGACGAACAACATTTATATAAAAAGATAAATATTTTGTTTTAAGTTTTTTTTTTATTAGTATTATTTTCTTTTCCATGTTTATATATATATATAAATATCATCATCATTATACATCTGACTCGATGTTTCGTTTTTATTTTAATTAAGTTCCAACACGTCGATTATTATTATCATTTGTTATATCTTGATCATTTCGACATACTTGTCGTATCCATGCAGCAACATCTTGATTATCATTTTCTGCTTCATATCGTTTATAAAATGGATGATGCTAAAGAAAAAAACAAAAAAAGATTTTTTTATTAAATAAAATTTTATTTTGTTTTTTTTATTTCATACTAATAGTGTATTTAAATCAGCTCGTTCTGAAGTACTTTTTTTTAAACTAAAATATAAATAAATAAAAATAAAATAATATAAAATATAACAAATAGAAAATTTACCAACGATCAATAAAATCACAAAATTCAGGTGAAAAATGTGTTCGTGGTAATGTTGGTGGTGCTTCATTAACAATCCATTCCATTAATTCAAATATAGCTAAACCTGTATAACATCCCAATCCTAAAAATTTTTTTTTTTAAAAATAAAATAAATAATTTCATTTATAATTAACCTTCTGGTCGAGGTCGATTTCCTTGTGGATCTTCTTTAAATAAATCATCAATACCTTTTGCTGACGGTGGTGGAATTGGATATCGACCAACAGCCATTTCAACAAGTGAAAGACCTAATGACCATATATCACTCATTACACCATAATGTGCACCTTCAAGTCTTTCAGGCTTAAAAAAATAAAAGATTAAAATTTTTAATATTAAGAAATATTTATTACTTACAGACATATACGAACGAGTACCAATAAATGTTTGTACTGTTGAATCAACTAATTGTGCACTAACACCAAAATCACATAATTTTATTTCACCTATTTAAAAAAAAACAAAAACGAAATTTTTAAAAATATTATTTTATAAGAATAATTACCTTGATGATTAACAAGTATATTCGATGGTTTAATATCTTAATAAATCAATAATTAGAATTAAATAAAAAAAAAAATTTTCGTTTTTGTTTACCGCGATGCATTATACGATGTCGTTCTCTTAAATAACTTAAACCACGAAGAACCTTAAATAAAATAAAATAAAAAAAAAAATAATTTTAAATTTAATAACTTACAGCAACAGTTATTCTACCAAGAATATTCTCTGGAATACGCATAACTTTCTTCAATATTAAATCCAATGAACCACCATCCTAAAAAAAAGATTCATTTTTTAATAATCTCTATTAATCAGTTAAAAGAAGACGTTTGTCAATTTAATAACAACTTAACATCTGTCAAAATAACTGTTTTATTTTCGTCTCTTAGTTTAATCTTTATCAAAAACCAAAAAAAACATTTTCTGTATATTTACCATATATTCCATACAAATACTTATTTGAGTTTCAACTGCAAATGTTCCATAGAATCCAACAATATATGGTGAATTACATTGATGAAGTACCTTAATAATTAATTAAATAAAATATTTTCTAATCAATAAAAATTTTACTTTAAGTTCTCGAATAATTTGATGTTTTAATGCTGGTTTCACTTCCAAATAGATCAACTAAAATATTAAAAAAAAAAATAACAGATATTTATTTCCAATAATAAATTAAAACATTAGAAAAACAAGGATAATTTATTTTTTGTAATGAGCCATGCAATAAATCTACCTTTTCTGGTGAAAGTGTATTCCAAAACCATTGACACCAATTACACCAATGATCATCAGTATTTATAAATGAATAATACTAAACAAGCAGCGCACTAATACAAGCACAGTAAGCATATCTATATGTATCAGTATTTAATTCGATTCGATATTAAATGCTGATATATATAGTAGCCATAAATATAATTTATGCGATTTCTTAAATCGATTGGCTAATTCATGTTAAATATAGAATTATATTATTAAAATACTGAACATGATTTATTACGAAAAACAAAAGAATTTAGATTTTTTATATAATGATAATTTACAGAGTGTTTATCGAATTTTCTTTTTTGATAAATAATAAGAAAACTATTGAAATAATATTTTAGTATGAATAAGCCAAATGATTTAAAAATTTTATTAATTAAAAAAAGCAAAAAATTTCTAATATATTATTCTAATAAATGAAATATAATTCTATTTCTTAACAAACCTTTCTAGCCATTATTTTATCAGTTGGTTTATGACGAACTTTCCAAACAACTCCACCATTTCCTTGACCTAATTCATGTATATTAACAAGATCATCTTGTTTTAATTCTCCAACAGCACGTTTTGAATTAAAAAATTCTTCCATGCGATCTTTTTGTTTATCGGTACAATCAAGTTGTTTAAATTCTTCTTGTAAACGTTCAATACATACTTCTGGAATACTAAATTTAATAAAAAAAATAAAAATAAATAAATTTATTTTAATATATTAAACATACCCATTTTCAGTATGATTTTGTTCATTTGAATCTTTTGGTACTTCAGGTAAAGTTAAACCTAATTTATTTTTACCTGATGATGTTGTTTCACCTCTCGGCATATTTTATTTAAAATGAAGAAAATATTTTTGTCAATAAATAAGCGTTAAATCTCACAGACAGAACAACAGATGGTCAGTATCGTATATATATTTTCCTTAACAATAATAAACAATATGATAGGAACGCCACATTCAATGTTATTTTACTTGAATTTATTTATATTTATTCTATATAAAATGAAGAAAGAAAAATAAAAACAACAAATTTGATTAAAATTATTTTTAAATGAATCAGATTTGTTTATATCAATATTTAATTAGTTTATTAAATTAACCAATAAGACAATGCAAAAAAAAAATATATGATCAATTAAACAATATACATACAAAAGAGAATATATTTAGTTAATTTAACTAAATCTTATTGTATCGTATAAATAAATAAAAATTCATTAAATATGATTATTCATATCTATCCATTCAATACCAATATACTCTTTAACCTTTGATATATACACCTTCAGGCATGTTTTAAATAGTTAATTCAATCTTAAAACAAACTATATTCCGAACAAAAATATTTCAAGAAATCGAAAGACAGTTCAATAACGATTCAATTTGAATGCAAATAAGTGCAGTAAATGTTGAAATATCAGTAACAAATGATAAAATTTCGTTTTGGTTTATAGATAAATTGTTTCAACAGTCGAAATTTTATTACATTTCACTGGAATCTTAGAAGATCTAGTAGAAACTTGGAGAAAAATAGAATTTCTCAATTGCGTAGAACACAATTAAATGGCTTTCAGAATTTTCAAGCTATAAACTATTCTTGAAGGAAAAAATTATTTTGAACATTTCAAAGAATCAACTATTTACTGGAAGGAAAGTTATACTTCAAACATTTACCCTCGATCTGTTAAATTTTATAGGTGTTTATATATAAATATTGAGAAGTAAAAATAATAAGAGTAAAACTTATATTTTCATTGCGAATACTTAACTTCTTTCGATAACGTAACGATGCCATCATCAAAAATATAATTACATGTGAAACGACATTTACAAAGACTTCATTAGGTGTGATATTTGTTAAAATAACAGTGTATAATTTGGACATATATCACACGTACCTGATATTTCATTAAAAATTTTCTTACAAGTATCACTGTATATCTAATGATGATATCGTTAAGTTATCAAAAGTTCACATATGTTTTTCAACAAAATAAATATTCATACTTAAGAAATAATTTTGTACGACGATGATTTCGTTTTCTTTTTATTCTTTTATGAATGCTTCTTTGCTTCTGAATGACTGTATACGAACACTGACACATATATATATATATATATATATATATATCGAACGTATAGGACACTATTCAATCCATTCATATATGTATATCTTTCATTCACCTACGTATATGATTTACCTTTTATGCATAATTTTTCATAGGAGT